>JAODUP010000209.1:362500-595000 GCA_025642065.1 Paralvinella palmiformis | reverse complement strand
CTGGGCAGACCCAAACTCGGCAATGTGTCTCAGGTGTGGCCACCGCCGTGGCTAGAGAACCGAATCGATTTCGGAAGTGTACAAGACCAAATGAAAGACGAAACATCCGTCATAGCACGACATAGCACGGCCTGAATTTGAACGCCGGTTCCATGGTTCTGTGACCAACCACGCCAATATTTCGTCCACGAAGAGGCCTATACGCATTACAGGTATTCAATACCTGTACCACTGATGAAGGCTAATATAATAGTGCACAAACATATTTCATCCAACTTCTTTTAATTAAACGATTCACTAATTAATCCTGATTGACCATTGTACAGTCTGGATCGCAGACGTACACGCGTGCTAAATAATTCCTGGACGCTATTGACGTCGGTTTCACTTAGATAATGTTTACGACACATGGTTAAACCAAATGCCAATTCTAGGCTGTCATAAGCTGTCTTATCATTACAGAGTAATAATTCAAAGTCCATCGAACAGATTTTCTTTATCGAAAGCTTACCTGTACCTACATATATGTATGTTTCAAAGCATATTCGCCACTTCATGACATAAGACAATACACTCGGAATTACTACTTTAAATTGCACTCTGTTAGAACTGTATGGGGATGTCGGTTTTGGTGTGCTAGTAACAATGTTTACAATGTGGCGAGTATAAAATGGTCGAGTGATGCTGTTTGGAATCAAGAAGTCGCCGATATTCGAGATTCTTCTCGTCTGCGCCACATGTCCGGTGTCAGTCTTAATGAGAATGGCCATTGTTGGATGGCTTCGTTATCGTGTGAAATTGAACAATTGGTGAGTTACACTACTGTCAGTGATATGGTGCCTTTTGAGTGAGTGAGTGAGTGGAGTGAGTGAGTGAGTGAGTGAGTGAGTGAGTGAGTGAGTGAGTGAGTGAGTGAGTGAGTGAGTGAGTGAGTGAGTGAGTGAGTTTCGCTTAGCCTCGGCATAGCTCATGCCTGAGTCATAGGCCAGACTAACACTGGGATTCGAATGCTGACCTGGAGATTTTAAGTGAGCTACTGTACCACGATAGTGCCTACATGGAATGCCACATAAACAGATACACCTGTAAATGTATTGATCAACTCTTAAGCGTAATAAGTAATTTCTCATCGATATTTCAGGAGTGTGTTTCTGCTGGATTTCCTCTGTATTGTTGTACCCGGAGTGGTATGCATGACGATATTTTCCACCTATCAGGATCTTTTCTTGGCCAGTCTCTTCTGCTCGGCTGGCATATTTCTATTCCTCATCATCGACAACGGCGCCAGGAGACGCCGTGCCCCAAACCGAGCTGAAGACGAGCAGGTCCCATTACTGGAGGTGTACTTACCGCGGCGTAGACAGTTCGTAACACATTTTAGAGCGTACACATTGCTAGCCGCTGTAATCGCCATACTTGGGGTCGACTTCTATCAGATATTCCCTCGAAGATTCCGTAAAAGGGAGAAATATGGCGTCGGGCTAATGGATGTCGGGATCGGGGGCTTCATGGTCGCCAATGGCATCGTATGTAAGGAAACAAGAGCCGACTTCAAGGTCGAGTGGTAGGCCAGAAACCTGCACGAAAACACCGATACATGATGATGATGATGATAATGATGATGATGATGATGATGATGATGATATGATAATAATGTAGATTTAATAGAAGATTATTTACTAGCAGCAGCCATTCAAATATTCCAATAAGATGTATGTAAAACACAGTAAGAAATTTAAATGATCATACATAAATATACATAGATACATACAGAGATAAATACACAGAGATAACATAAACATAGATACATGCATAGTTACATAGATTTAAAATTATTGGTTATTACTATATAGTATGTAGAAGAAGTACAGATACAATTATAAAACAAACACGTCTAAATACTTACAAGAATGAAGAGACATTTTGGTTATAAACATCATTATCATTCGATGGTCAACTGATTTGATGATTGTTAACGCATTTCTTGTTTTGTTCCGCCAGCTGTGTATCGGGAAGACTAAAATACATCCTAACTGTCGTCAGATCCACAATCCCATTATGGATACTAGGATTACTGCGTGCTCTGTTCTCCTGGTTAACTGGATACCACGTACATCCATCCGAGTATGGATTGTACTGGAACTTCTTCTTTACACTGGCTGTAGTTCAGGTTATTAGTTTATTTTGTTATTTTCGAAACCATTAACGAAGAGTTAGAATGGGGTAACGAACTGAGAACAACCGAAATTATGTAAAATGGATGAAGTGAAACTCGGTCGACATCATACTAAACGAGCGGCTTTTAATAAATAAAGTCCTAGTGATACATCATGGATATCACCTAAGCCTCTTTATAATGGGTCCATCCTGAATGGTATAATATACCAAGCTATTGCGATATATGTTATGTACATCCCTAATTCTCTCTGTAATGGGTCCATCCTGAATGTTATAATATACCAAGCTATAGCGATATATGTTATGTACATCCCTAATTCTCTCTGTAATGGGTCCATCCTGAATGTCATAATATACCAAGCTATAGCGATATATGTTATGTACATCCCTAACTCTCTCTGTAATGGGTCCATCCTGAATGTTATTCGAAAATATGATTGAAGAAAAACTATTTGTGTATGTAGGAACTCTTGTCTTGGATGTTCACATAACATTAAAGCCACCAGGATTGTTGTAAAGGCCGAATTTATTCAACAAAAATATATGAAAAGGTGTATACACACATGCACACACACACACACACACACACACACACATATATATATATATATATATATATATATATATATATATACAAATATACAAAATATGATACATATAAATGAACAAACATGGTTACTACACAGTATATGTAGTACGTTATATACAAAATAGGTGGAGGACCCAACGCCACAACTACACTAGAATACTTAAACATTAACATGTATTATCGGAGGAGATAAGAATTGACGAAGGGAAGATAAAAGACTCCGTAAGAATTAGCACATTGTGTTTGTAGACAATGGCGGAGACAGAAACACTTGGAAACGAAGAGATCACATGACTCTTCGCTTGGATACAAAAACCTGGATGGTTAATTGGGTCAATTTGTTGTGATTGGATAAAACACAACTCGTCCCTAGAAAAAAAAAATGTAAATACAGCACATGCAATATGTGCATGTTCGTGGCAAATAATATGAAGTCAAGATCGATACGGTTAATCCTAGGATGTATAATTCTCAAATTCGCTTATTGTTCACAATAAGTGTTTATATTGTTCCTTGTTTATTTCTCTACATTACTAAATACTTGTATATATAATATATAAAGTGGTTCAGATTTACATACAAATTGCTATACATGTTTTGTCAGATTTTATCAGTTAACTTTAGAGGATATCAACCATTTTTGTTTATATATATATGTGTGTGTGTGTGTGTGTGTGTGTGTGTGTGTGTGTGTGTGTGTGTGTGTGTGTGTGTGTGTGTGTGTGTGTGTGCTAACCCCATTTTGATAATCCAGTTATTGATCAATCATGATCGATGAGTGGATCTATCAATAGGAATTATTTTATAAGCATTATTTATATTGTGTTTGTTTATTCAATTTAATTAACCTCATCCGGATGTATTCCTCTTTCGTTGTCGGCAAATCATTGATTTTTTCAGGTTTTGACCACTCTGCTGCTGACTGTATTTCCTCCGAGATCGTGTTCCATTCTAGCGTTGATCATCGCCGTCGCCTATCAATATGCATTACAAGTACTTGAACTTCGCCAGTTTATCCTCAAAGGCTCTGATAGAGCCAACAGTAGAGATGGCTTTCTAAATGCCAACAGAGAAGGATTATTTTCTTGTATCGGGCACCTTTCAATTAATTTGGCTTCTGCGGCGGTTAGCCGTGTTTTGTCGAACCACCAGCAAGTATCATGGGTTTTAGTGTCTTTATTCTGCAACATTATATCTGGTAAACCCCAATTGTCGATGTTTTATTCTTCCAACTGCCATTTCCCCAATTCCTGAAACGAATTGATTGGGTATTTGACCCGTTTGACCTTGGTGCTGGTCTCACCTGAGACGCATGGCCATGGAGGTTACTCCATGCCATGCCGGGTCCTGATATACAAGGTACATGTATGTTTTCTGTCTCATTTAGATCAAGGTATAAAGACTGGCTCAAGTCGTTCATATTGCTCCTCATCGTAGACTGTGTTTTCTGGATCATGCTAGGACATTTGGAACCGACAATAGAATCGGTATCTAGGAGAATGGCAAACCTGTCCTATATCGTCTGGATGGTGAGTAGCGTTCTGTTGATTGTATCCAATCAGGAAATATTATCCAAAATCTTCTTGTAACACTCTAAACAATTAGCATGTTAAAAAATTTGCAAACGGAGTTAAAATGTGATTCTTACAATTTTCAGCTCGCACACCAGTTGTTCTTGTTGTGTGGATTCTTTTTCGTGGATCTCATAGAAATCGCAATGATACATTCTGGTCTGATAGGTGACGAAAAGGAAAATAGTGCAGAAATTGTATTATGTGAACAGGCAATGCCTAAAAGGCACGAAATCGGTAAGGTAATTCACACACACAGACACACGCACACGGAGTCTAGTATTATATGCGATGATGTGTTTGGGATAAATTTTAAACGGTATGCATTGTGTGTGTGTGTGGGGGGGGGGGTTATCTGGTTTCATCATTTTCACTTTACTTCGCTTTTTCCTCAACTTGATGTACAATTGACTTAATTATATATTTATGCGCATAGTTCATATATTCATTAGTGCGCGCATCATATAATGTATCGAATGTTAACAACGTCATGATGAAAAATTGGGTTAATCAAATCAAACGGGTCAGTCACTAATATACCTAAACTGATTGTCCGCAAACTGTAACGATTCTTTCGTGTGTGTGTGTGTGTGTGAGAGAGAGCGCGTGTGTGTGTGTGCGTGCGTGTTCAATAACTGACCGACAATCCCAGCATGTTCTTTATCTTCTCTATTTCAGTCAGGAGCCATTCCAACTTTTCTCTGATGGAAGCCGTAAATCGTAATGGATTGCTCCTTTTCCTGTTGGCCAATCTACTTACTGGACTAGCTAACTTTACCATGGATACTAAACAAAGTTCAGTCATCGTTGGTTCATCAGTGCTCATCTGCTATATGTTTATCTTATCAATTACGGCAGCAATACTTCATATTCTAGACATTACTGTTAAGTTCTGGTGAGCCACCTTCGCCATCACACACGTTTGAAAAGTTCAATAATCGATCAACGGGAAAGTATTTATTGACTATTAGCGAATGGAGATATATATTATACTTCTGCCCGAACCTGACTAGAATATTGACAAATCTTGCGGGGTGGAGTAGTTGCGGGCCTAATACATATTAATATGGTGCGATTGCGGGCCTCTGTATAGTTTTTGGTGCGGGGTGGATGTAAATTTCAGGCCCGCATTCTCAAAAAAAAAAGGTAATACCTGATTGCATTACGAAAATAACAATTCATGTATCAATAATGTTGCATGGCTGTGATGGCTTTTGCAGGCCTATCACTGGAATTGAAATATGGCGGTGCTGACTTGGTATGTAACTTTGCGGTGCTGGCCTTCGCATTGGTGTTGCGATCCTCTTTAATACGATATGGCTGCCGGCCAGAAATATCAGCCCGCGTAGGACTCTAATATATATATAAATATATATATATATATATTGTACAGGACGCGCAGCCGCTTTTATATTACAATTAATTAACAGTTCAATATATTTGTGGAATTTTCCGTTCATATGAATTTTAGACTGTTTTCAAAATTACCCAAACGTATTAGCTTCAGAAAAAGAATGCACTCGATTACTGATTATTTTTATTAAGTTTGAAACGACAATTTGGTCTTGTTTTATTGATATATTGTGCAACTAATTATTGGTTCTGTAGGGATTCAATCAATTTTAAAAGGTATTCTGTGGTGTAGATTTAACTCTGATGAAAAACAGGACATCTAGAGCAAGACAAAACTTGTAAATTGTAGATGTGTGTCACTAATCACAGGTGCTTATGATTGGAACTCATTGGGTAGGCTTAGAAAACCGTATATGGCTACTATTAGATGTTTGTTCTGAATCGTTATGCCACAAATACACCGCGAACGCGTTCGAAAACGCTCGCTAACAATACATAAATAACATTTGTATTCCATAAGTTGTTTATAATGATAAAATATTTATTTCAAGCACTGATTTCTAATGATTTGAATGAATAGGTTCATTAATGAATATTTTATCGTTTAAAATAAAAACAATCCAACAATGCTTTACCAGCACCCGGACAAAGGATCATCAAGTCACCAACAATCTGTCAGTTTCACTTTTCGTGATTACCTTATCAAGTGAAAGGGTGCCGGAATCTCGTCTTGACCACTCCCTTTTAACCCGAAACGCTCTTGAGAGTGTCTAACACCGAGGAATTTCGTCTTCATCTTTCAAAAACTGGTTTACTGGATACAAAACAGAGTCACAGCAACGAAAACACCAAACACTGCTACACCAAATATTTAAAGATGGGGGAAATAACGTACAATTTGCATCCACTTGAACGAGAATGATATCACAAAATTTTGACATGCTTTCTTTGTAATAACTAACTGACTGTTTGTCACAGAACACTTTCTAAATGATGCGTTTATTACAATATTCATAATTAAATGTTTTTTAGTTTATTTATCATCAAGTGGCCATTTTATCATGTTCAACGAGATGGAACACGGGAAGATTTCAACTAAATACAACAAAATCGTTTTAAGCCTATTTAAGTATAAGACATAAACACCACATCTATAATAGGAAAATAAACGTGTCATAATTTTTATATGATAAAGTATTCCGGATAAATGGAACACAATCCAGTTGAAGGTGTGGGAAGAGAATTAACAAGATAAAACTGACTCAACACAAAATATATGAGGACTTTTAACATAATAAACACTTAACTAAATCCAAATCAAAGACCGTCTATCTCAGAATCTTCTTAGCAAAAATACATTTACAGGTCATAAAACTTTTACCTAATAATTATTTAAAACCAAAGGATAATATTCAAATTTCTCAAGGACGGCAAAATTCCTGTTAAATTATCATTTATCTCGCAAATACCGTGTATCATTTAGTCTAGCAAAAATCACGCATTTTTTATTAATTCCAAATATCAATAAAGCCGTATATTATCCTGAATAAAAGTGACGAGTCATAACTTCAGAAAACTTCGATAAATGGAAAAGGTTTAGCTATATTTTACAATCAGTGAATTTATGTGACTTTGCTGAAATATTGAAGAAAACTCTAGGCCCACCTCAACTTTATATCCTTGTTCTGCTCTATATTCTAACTACTGTGTAAAAAAATATACATTTGTAGCAGTTGTTAACCGACCTAGGGTTCTTGTACTCGAACCAAACTTATATTAAATAAGCAAAAAGACAAATAAATATTACATCACAACTGCATTATTATTATTTGTTTGATAATTAGACAAGACCCTGTACATCAATATTAACGGAGCCATATGGAATAATATCAGCTAGAGAGCTACTGAAACAACACAAATATGTCAAGGATATGTCCCCCAAAAAAAACAATTTAATTTTGTGTAAATTAACACAGATATTAACAAGGTGGAAAAATCTCCCACTTGACGTGGACATAGTGAGGAAACTTGCCCATGATGAACACTCATTTCATAGCTATCAAACGGATTATATACAATAGATTATGTTGACTAATATCAAATGAGCTTGTCTATAGACCTCTCAGTGAGCTTGGGCCGTATGTTGCTAAAAGGATCTCAAAAGAGAAAACCAGTTGAAGGTGGTCTACCACTTTTCTTTTAATAGGGTGCGTATAGTCAAATAGTATATACAGACAAATAGTGTATTTGGTCACTTAGTGTACATGGGCAAAAAAGATTTGTATACATAAAATATATCGGCTAGTTTCTTGGAATCATTAACCTTTATCATTCAAGATTCTGTTCTGGAATGTATGCTGTCAACTTGGCATATTATACTGTTATCAGATATGTATACAAGTAAAGCTATAACGAGATGTTGCTGATGCTGTGCCATTTATTGGTAAATATAAATATAAACAAATACAAATAGGTTTCACCTCACAGTTTTCTAACTGAAGACACTTAATATTATAAATAAGATGATAATCTTAACAGACAAAACCCCATAATTCTCAATTATCAAATATTTAGGACTTTATAAAATAACTCACCAAAATTTTAGAAAAATTCAAGTACTCCCACAGATTTTACACATTCCACAGAGTGACGACACAGAAAATTGATGAATACATAGATTGAAGACCAGCTGTGATCAATTTGTCCAGAACATTGGACCACCTTCTAAGCTAGATGCAGCATTTAGTTATCCCATTGCTATGAATAAACAGATGACGAGCTACATCACGAACATTAGCAACATTAAGGTTCGGGACCTTCAGAAGCCATTGGAGCGCCTCCAGCTGCACCACCAGCATCGTCTCCGCCTTGTTGACGCTTGGTTCCTGACACGATGTCGTCAATACGCAACAACAAAATGGCAGTCTGAAAGTTGTCAAGAATAATTCATGAAACAACTAGGCCTAAAGACTCCACTTCTAAGCAACACATATCAGAAGTTCTACACTACAGAACTAATACATAAAGATCCAAAATACTGTGTGTGTAACATAGGTACCTCAATGGCTGTCTTGTAGGTCTGTACCTTCACCGAGTATGGTTCCCATATGCCGAAGTCCTTCATGTCTACTATGTTACCCGTTTCTCCATCAACACCCCAAGTCACGTTACCATCACCAGCATGCCTCGCCTGCAAGATGTGATATATGTTTAACAATAGCACCCATTAATATAACAGCAGCAGTTAGTGCTTAAGTTACTGATCAGACTCGGTCTATGTATAGTGATTAATATTCCACAGCGAATTCTTTACTTAAGCCACCAAAGTTATAAAACCAACAGTGTACATAAATAACATTGCTCTGGCAAGGGTCCAAATGCATCTCTTAAACCAAGTGCTAAGAAACTGTGCCTGTAGTCATTTATACTGTCTGATCACTTTTAGTTTCTAGCAGATTTATTTTGGATCTATTTTCTACTACAATTTCTTCCACTGACAAAGCACTGTAATTCACTCTCTCTCTCTCTATATATATAGAGAGAGAGAGACGATAGAAAATGCACTATAAATCTAAACTAATAACAATAATAATGCAACCATAGCAACAAAAAAGTTCTGTCCATAGAATTAACATATTCTGCTTTTAACATTTCAAACATTTAATTGCTAGTAACATGAATAGATAAAAAAGATGACATACCCTCAAAGCTGTCAATGTACGTATTGTGTTGGCACCACAATTCTGTATCAGTGTCCTTGGGATGACCTCCAGGGCTGTACACACAGCTTTGTATGGCCACTGATCCACACCCTTAATGCTCTTAGCTTTTTCACTCAGAGACTAGATAACAAAATGAACAGCATGTCATAATACACTGATGACTGACTTGTCAACCATTATTAACCATATGGCCAGGCCTGTCCTTTGGATATGGCAATAGGGGAGCTACCCTAGGCCCCAGTTTAGTAAAAGTCCCAATTGGTCCCCTAAAAACCTGTTTCACCTAATTATACAATGTTATTAATCTATCTGTCTTTACTGTAATGCTCATTTCTATGGAAGTCATGAAATAGTGTAGCTTCATAGGGATACGAATTCATCTAATGACTGCTGAAAGGTTTACCATAAAATTGTACTGAAATTTACCTGACAATTGGAAGATTATATGTAGTCTCTATAAACTGATCATTAAGTAGAATAACATGTTTAGCCGTTTCCCAGAAAATATAATGACATACATTTATACAGCACACCATGTGTTACATTTATCTATATAACTAAATTTGAATTTTGCAGTGCGTAAGTTTTCCCAGGCCCCAAATCATCCTAGGTGCAGCTCTGCACGGCTGCTGATGAAATCAGTCAAGATCTACTAAGGTATCATCACTCTACTAGTTCAAAGCATCTGAAAGTAAAGGCATGGAACATACAGCAGCATCACAAGACTTACATGTGAAAGAGCCATCTCTACAGCACCACCACCTGGTACTAGTCTGGCATCGACCATGACATTACGTGCGACGTTCATGGCATCTTGCAAGTTTCGCTCAATCTCCATCAAGATGTCCTTACTGGCTCCTCTCAACAGAATCGTACAGGCTTTGGGATCTTTACACTCGACAAGGAATGTAAAATACCTGCAGAAAAAAGGAAAATACACCATCTGCTGAATGAGAACATCTGTCTACTAAAACCAACAATTGAAAACTACGTCTTCCCATCTTGCATTTACATGCAGAAAATGGTCATCCGAAGGAAATACACTTACTCATCACCAAATTTCTCAATGTAGAATAGTCCACACCCTGTACCAATATCCTCATCCTTTAATTCATCTGTCCTGTTTACAATCGTGCCACCACAGGCTCTGGCAATGCGGTTATTGTCTGACTTGCGTACACGTCGTATAACAGAGATTCCTGCCTTGACAAGATAGTGCTGAGCCAGATCCGACACCCCCTTTTCTGTTATCACCAAGGTGGGTTTGAGACGGATTATTTCAGCACAGATGTTCTGGACATACTCCTCTTCGAGCTGAAGTATCCTCCTGTGGGAGATAACAAGACATACACTTTACTCGACTACTCACCGAAATGTGTTTCCAAACAATGACAAAAACATCAGCTATAGTAGTGTTTATATCCTTGGGTTGCAACTTAAAAATATTATTAGTGCATCAAATGTGTATTAGTATCATGAGTTGTATAAAACACAAGTCTGAATACTGTCTGATAGATGGTTATTATGTAACTAGTGTTTAATTTGGTTCTGGAACTGAATGGACTAAAGAATTTTATAACCTGGACAGAATACAGTCTACCCAGGGTAAAGTTTCTGTATATAATATATGAATGAAATCTACTAAAAAATCCCATTCAACGCAAGTAAATTGTAATGGAATTTAATATTATTAAGCTTATAACAAATTAATATGAAATTCATAAAAAGTGACTTCATAATTTTTAAATCGAAAGACACGTTCATTCAACGATAAACAGTATGCATGTATACTAGACTATTGTCACATTATAATTTGAACACAACAAATCAGTTGTCCAAGTCAGGTCACACCAAACTTTCCTGTAATCAGTCACAAAAAAACATTTGTTATTTCAACCTGATCCTCTACTGCTTTACATTACTCCATAGGTTCTTTTTGAAATTATACCAGTTCTGTCCTTCATAACAACCAATTGTGACATATCAGTTTATGGAAGTCTTTTATAAATGACTATGTTAATCTTTATTCATCTTGTTGCATTGGATGCAAAAGCAAGCATGATCTGCGGCTAATCAAGTTTGGATGTAGAATTCCTTGCTTCTGAACATGGTACGTCAGCAGTTAAACTTTTGATCCCCTGTCTTGGCCTGATAATAGTGAGATATTTTTATTTAGTCAGGAAACTAACAAGGTTTTTCTCTCCCCAAGATGCACTAAATTACAGACAATCTTCATCTTTCTGGCAAAGGTAACTGGCCATGTTAATAACTGTCATTGGAGCCACCATCATTATCTTCAAAAATAATGAAAAGATTATTTATAATCATATTCAATCTATTCCATCCTAATAAATAAGAAATCTCAATTATGAGTCAGCTGTTTTGTGTTATATGTTAAATTATTAATATTTTAAAATCATGAGAAACCACCAAATGCTTTAAACATGTTTATAGCCATAAACATGTTTAAATCAGTTTCTAACTGCATGGCAGTCATCTTTATATATGGATATCTTGGGTAGACTGTAAGGTGCTGACCCCTATCACTGACTTGTAAAATTAGATGTGGAACATGGTGACAAAAAAGGTGTTGGCACGTGGTTCGTGCAACATATGAAATATAGAAAAGATTTTATTTGGTTTATTTTATTGAGTTGGCTTCAGGAACAGAGGTACGAACAATTCCTATTGTGATTTAATATATATGGTTTTATAGTAATACATGATTGTGTAATGTGGTGTTCATTTTCCTGTCAAAACTGTTGTTCAAAGCAGTCAGTCAAATATCTCGGATAGTGCGGTAGCCATATGTTCATGAGCAAGATTAATGTTTAAAACCCAGGAATTTGAATGAATGAAACTACAGTTATTCCTAAAAATATTGATCACTTGCCAACATTCCATTAAAAAATTAATTCCAACTCTATGGTTGATCATACAAAACCCTTATTTGGTTCAGTCATTTTCAAATACTGTTGGCCATCCCTCATTATTTCAGTAAAATTGCAAATTCCCTCATTTCCTTGTGCAATGATTTTTTTCTGGACAATTTTTGGGTGATTAACATCATTGTATTTTCTACTAAAAATTTGTATTATATCCACTTTCTGGATATTTATATATACACTTAACACTCCTAATTATGTGCATGAAGATGGTAACAATGACTTGAGATATTAAAACCAAGTCATACATTTTTGCACTTAGACCATATTTTTTAGAAAGGAATACCATAGTTACTTTACGACACACTAAACTGATTTTGTTAACAAATCAAATGGAATCTTAACAACAAACTAATCTGATTCATATAGCTTCAACTGTGTTTTACAAACTGAATTAAACTAATTGTACCATAAAAAGATAAATAATTGTACCATAAAAAGATAAATAACTTACACAAAGTCCTCTTCCCGTGTTAGTTCAATGTTTGTCTGAAACAATAATCCAGTTTATAATAAACTTCATACTTGAGTAACTTTATTAAATACAAACGATTGCCAATTCCATAAATGAAGTTCGTAAATAACAAACCAAATCGAATGCTAGAACAGTAGAGAATCTTAAGGTGAAAAAAATTAGGTATTTTTGAGTCACTGTTATGTGTTAAATACATCATTCTCAATGACTAACTTGGCTTTCTCCTTTCTTGTATTCCAGTGAGCAGTCCAACAGCAAGATACGAGGATTTTCAATTCGTCTAAAAATTATAATACATATGAATTAAACATTATATTGTAAGTAACCTTTAAAAACGAATTGACAAAAAATGCATTCCTTGATATTTGTCAAACCTTTTCATTTTAGGATGAGTGACATCTTTGTTGATCATTACTCCACGCAGAACTTTTGATTCTTCTATTGCTCCACCAGGAATCTGGAAAACAACAACGGAGGGATGTAACAAGAGAAAGAAACATTTACATCATTGCTTTCTGCATCTTATGTTTATGTGGACTTTTGCCAACCTTTTCAACTTTCGCGTATCTTTTTATGTCAATCTCCCGTCGTCCATTCTCCTCAATAGCTACAGTGCTCGTGGCTTCGAGTGCTATCTGGCAGGCCAGGTCCATCCTACAATGGACAACTTTAACATTCAAGTCTGTGATATACAGAACAGGTTTAACAAACAGAACACAATATATAAGCTGAACAATAATGTAATAAGTAGTACAGAAATAATAATTATCCATTTGGTAAATGTAGGGATCCAAAGAAATATATTTTTTACTTAAAACAAATCAGCACAGATTTAATGACTCACCATTTTTTTATGAACTTTGTTCCTAGGCAGCTCTTAACAATTTTCACCATTTCTTCTTTATTATTAATATCAACTTTAACACTAAATATTGAAAAGAAAGAAATATAGAATGCACAAAATTTTAAACATCAAACTTTCTTTAATAAAATAACTAAAAACTTCTTCCAACATGTTTAATCAAAACAAGCACCTAATCTGATCTCTCAGTACTGTCACTAGGTCATCCATAGCACGTCTATAGGCCGAGATAATGATGGTAGGGTGGACCTGCTGCTCCAAGAAGGGAGCAGCTACTGATAACATCTCACCAGCTGTAAACAGATAACAACACCAAGCCTCACTATAAGAACACCAAATCTGAACACAGAACTAAACATTTTAAATAGCACAAGAAATTATTAATCTAAAATTAATATTGTTAATGACATAAAAAGTGTAAATGTAATGGTGCCACATATAGCAAAGTTGCTTTTTCTGTGCTAGTCTCTCTGATAGTCATATAGATGTTGCTAAGGTCAGAAACATATTTTAATGGCAAGCTTTATTTCTGTAACTCAAATGAAGCCGCTATTATTAAATTAGCCCTTACAGCTGCCATTAAATATGTCACCTGCACAATCCTTAGAGGGGTTTAATAAACAAAAAGGGGGAATTTAAATTTATCCTCTTTTAGAGGTCTCTTGTGATATGTAGGAAGATATGCTCATGCAATTCTAAACTGAAGTGGCCATATGTCACAAGCTTCACTGAATGAAACACCTGTAACATTATTTAGAACATACCTAGTATAATAACAGATGTGGTACCATCTCCAACTTCTTCATCCTGTGTGCGAGCTATTTCTATCATAGACTTAGCTGCTGGATGTTCAACCATTATCTAGAAAAATATATTTACACAGTAGTAAGATATAAAACTGTGTAGTTGCGTGTGTTTTATATAGAAAATCATTCATATATGAAAACTTTCTGTATGGTTTTATGACCTTTAATACGAACTTGTGATTTACTTACCTCTCTCAATATGGCATTACCATCATTAGTCATGACAATACCACCCATTGGATCCATCAGCATCTTAGAAATAGAACAGCAAATTTACTAACATATTATATCGAAATCCAGCTTATTAATATTATAAAAGGTACTTAAAACTAGAAATAGATCAACTATATGAATAATACAGCTGTATCATTGAAGAAATGATTTATTATAGAATAGATATTTCCATGATGACTGCGCCATCTAGCGAATGTATGTTTGCTGATAGCTAAACCATATGATAAAAACGTTCTTTATACTAATTGTGAGATCATAATATGTCCATTACAATTCCCAACTTGATGATTTATTTTCAATAACATGTAATTTTTCAGGCAAAATTAAACTCAACTTTCGTCATACAATTAATCTTATCTATTAGTAAAAATTATTCAACATTATATTTAATAAAAACGAATCTGCTACAAGAACTTTTAGCTTTGTGAATCTCCCAAAACATAAATTTACAAACAATTAGTGAATTGCACTTCTTGTTCCATGCTACTATATGGCTTCACTGACCAGCAAATCACATGTGTATATTGTTTTAACTATTTTCATTACAATGAAACAGAACACCAAACAATGATGGTATTTAGAATACTCACTTTAAGCATGGCCCTTGGGCCCAAACATGTTCGAATCACATCAGCAATGGTCTAAAAAGAAAGAAAAACTATTCATCTTTAACTGACTCTAATGAATACTTCAGTGACAGATGGTGTAGACTACTTAATAAAGTTATAAAATACTATTTATTTATGGAACACCATACTTATTATCTTGGAATTAAGCAGGCATAACATATTTGATTTATGTTACACAATATTGAATATATGCTGTGACACATTATGATTATATTCACAAGAAAAACTATAACTTGATATAGGAATGTAGAGAAGGATTTGCATTATAATTCAGGTCATGGTTAGGTTATTATCACCTAAACACATTACTTCATAGCATAAAATAAATTTTAAGCAGATATAAAGTGATTTCTGATGTTAAATAGTATTCCCTAAATACCTGTTTCGGCATATCGCTATGACCACATCGTGATCATAGCACATGGTCCTGACATAAACATCTAGATTCTAATATTCACAAGTACTGTTTGCATCATAATATTGCAAATTATGATTCAAACATTTACTAATGTAAACATGGCATTCACCAGATCCCAGATAAAATTAATTTTTTGACAAATTTCCCCAGTCGGCTGAATGATGAATCGGTTTCCGGAACATTCCCAGTATATTTACCTTGGCAGCAGTGACATTTCCTAACTGCACTTTTCGACCTTGTTCCCGCTTGACATTCTGGTCTAAGAAATAAAGTATAATTGGTTACGTATATATACAGCTTTGATTCCGTTATTAAGTTAGATAATGTAAAATTCTCACTTACTCAACACGATAACCGGCGCCCCATGCATCTCGACAGCTTAGTAACCGGAAGACGTCAACTGCCTACCACCTACCGAATGACGTTTTATTCTACTTTGCTGCCATCTAGCGTTTGTCGCTAGTTAATATGGGACGAAGCTAGATTTTTTCGCTCTGAAATTAGGATATAGAAGAGGTTTTTGTTTTAAAATAGGGCTCTCTCCCAAACATTACCAAAACCGGACTGACAAATTATTTATATATTATAACACTTATGATAAAGAATATGATATTAATAATGATAAATACTCCACAGTACATAATACTATTAAAAAGCTCCCTATGATACGGGGCCTAGGGTTTGATTAATGATAATTGGTGTTTTGCGGCCACTTTTGTAATGGTAATGAAGCGAAGTAAAATGGTTTTGTTGTTCGGGGAGAATATAAAGCACCCTTGAGATATGCTCACGCCGCAGTGAGCTCCGGTGGCCTAGCGGTTAAGTACCCGGCACTTGGGGCCAACGGTCACAGGTTCGAACACCCGTAAGAGGTCGAAACTTTTCCAGGAATTAATTTCTCGGCTCACTACATCGTGGGTGGCTGACCACGTTAAATGGCGCTGCCGTCTCCACTGAATTATTTAAAAAATAAAGAGGGACGTTAAAAAAACCTGGGAACGTAAAACACTCTGGCAGTGACCACCTTCAGGGTATTTCGGCTCCATCTTTCCGTACTGCTCCCCTGTGAGTGGTGGGGGAGGAGGTTTCTCAACCACTCCAACATAGAGGCTGTGCTGATTAAGCGACAGCCTGGGGATTCTCCCCGAACTACAAGCAAGCAAATGTCCACGCCGAGGTTCGAATTCAGGTGTTAGTTATCCAACGCGCTACGAGATAGACCACGAAGGCGCCCAGCTGTAGTTAATGGTTTTGACCGTATATTTTGCGTTTTGAGTGCGTGTGTTTCGCTCTCTCCCCTTTTGTTTCATTAACTAACAGTGGAAGATCCTGATCTCACTATATACACGCAATTGGTAGAAGGAATTAAATATTATTGCCATATTTCTTACATTATTAATATTTAATGACTTTTTAACAAAAAGAAAGTTCGTGAAGAAAGATGTATGTAATTAAACCAAACAAAATTCATTTCAACTACATCATGCAGTTGCTTATCAATATATTACAAACTTCTAACTCCAACAGGTCTTTTCCTTCTCTCACCAGTGATACTGAAAATACTATAAATCGTTATCCAATAGACTAATAGTTTATTTAAATTAATTGGGAGTATGTAAGTGCGTTAAATTATTGGTTTTAATTATGAAAATAGGCCAGTAAATGAATAATTGGAAAATGCGTACATAAATTTGGAATGCGATATTTATAAATAATCATTTTCAGAGTGAAGCGATAATAGCAACAAGTTTATAATTGATCAAATCTGTATATTGACACATACTAGGACAAAGAAGGTGTTAGTGGGTAGTAATAATGTATCCATATTTAGTAAGTGATTCAAATTTTATGATTACCTATAGGCGAGAAGTGGATATGGACAGCGTCAATACCCATCCAAAATTTTACATCTGTCCTACATAATACGGAAACAAGATTATGATAAAAAGATTATGATTTATTCGAGATATTTCGGCGTACGATGTTCAATATGATTAAAATATTTAGACAAAAACATTCCGGAAATGGAGAGATACTTATGGAACATTTAAAATGTACAAGATAGTCTGACTAAACAGATTAAAAACTTTTGTAGTCGCCTGAACCTACAGAGATACGCTATATATTAATTAATTAAACTACACACATACACACATACATATTATCCCGAATCATGTAGTAACTCACCATTAAACCACACGCACGTGTTGAGGTCAGCATCTTAGGTGTCGAAATGTTCTATATACAGGTTTCCTTTGGTTCACAGACAATTACAGTTGAATGTAAACTGTGGTGTCAAAGTACTTCTGATATGTATGTAGCAAGTCATCAATGAACCACACGCACGTGTTGTTTACTGCGAGCTGTGGTATCAAATGGTATGTGTTTTACGTGTTTCCGATTTTGTACGTAGCCTGCATGTAGCCGCTTTCCTGTGGGCGTGACATATTTGTCGCGTACGAAAAGCGAATTCACTATTCCCCACAGGCTGATGGGTAGATCAGACACATGTATAGGTCTACGTATATACATATAGATATGTGGAGGTGTAGTACGTTTTATATTGATGTGTGTCATATAATTTATATTATAAATATAAATGTATACACATTATATTTATTAATTAAACTACCTTATAAAATGTCAATCAAGGTAACGTGCATCACACGCACTCACACGCACGCACGCAGCCTGTGGGCATAACATTTGTCGCGGACGAAAAGCGAATTAGCTGTTCCCCATTAGGCTACGGGCAGAGGTTTTCCCATAATGTGAGTAATTAGGTTACACTCGTATAGGAAAATTGTTGAATATATAGCTATTATAATCCCGACGTGTCATTCACAGTATCGGAGATCTGCCTGAAATCCGCTGTTCTAGATAATGGGTCTAATAGATCAAGTGGATAGGCGCTTCAATTTATATCCCACCATAGCTAACTGCATATACTTAGAGACGCTAAATTAGGCGTAGATAAACGTTCATTAAATGATGAACGGAAATGTATGAGGATTAGCTGTTAGGTTCAAGTAAATTATAGTTTTTACTCAGGTTTGAGACGATATTTCATCTAGTCCAGTAATAATCCATTGTGCAGTATTGCTACTTTTTGGCTAAGTCACTTCACTGCTTCCACATGTAGGTGCTGTACATCGTATCACGTGTTCAACAGACTGTAATGTTGGTTAATGCGCCGACGGCTTATAAAAGGCCCCATTTTCACTCAGAGAACAACTTGGACGTCTATCGATATGATTCATATAGGTAGGATTTGCTTAGTTATTCGAACCCAGAATAAAGCTGAGGTTAGTATCCGGGGTGTTGAAATGTTCTATGTATAGGTTTCTTTTAGACCACAGAAAATTAATGTTGACTGTAAACTGCGGTGTCACAGTAGTTAAATTAATTGTGTATGTAATAACTCGTCATTGAACTACATCCAAGTGTTGTTTACTGCGAGCTGTGGTGTCAAATGGTATTTGTTTGTACATGAGTTCGCCTCTTGACGTGGGCATATCTGAAGGGTGTTTCATCTTTGACATCGCTTCATTACCCTTGGAGTTGGCTCGGCCCATTTAACCTACCATGTGCACAAAAGTGGTCGCAAAACATCAGTCATCATCGTCTTAAAGGATGTTGAAAGATGTTGTTGTTCTGAGCCAGTGCCAATATATATGTATCCTAAAACACAGACTATCAGGAATTATGTCTTAACGTCGTTGTTGAAATTGAAGTTTTAGGTAAAGATCCAGGTTGTCGCCTATTTAGGCACAGCCACTTGGTGTTGCTTCTGTTGTGTCGTTGTGATGTTATTGTTAGAGGAATGTTATTGGTTATTGGTTGTGTCTATAGGAGTCTTTCAGGAGAAGTGGGATGATCGGAATGTTCTTATTCTATTGATCAATAAATGCTAGGTGGTGATCTCAAATCATGTCTTAAAGGGGTTAAATAGATTATTTATTAGACAATTGCTGTTTAAGTATATTTATTTTTAGACCTACAGATCTACCACTGATAATTGCCTTAATATTGTTATGAAAGTTGTCGGTTCCGTCAAGCTGTTAGTGCAATATCTATACTTGGCTTTGAAGTAACCATTGCTATCCAATAGTACCTTATAATAATCAAAAACGGTCACGCTGAAGCTAAATAATGCGGATTGTTTTTCAAGCAAGCTTGTTAAAGAAATTAATACTAAGTGGTCAATAATCAGTGATCACGGCATTATTAGGCTCCAAGTTCTTTGAACAGTTTTGCTATTAACCTGATAAATAACGATATATATTTAGCTTTAAGAAAGGTAATGTTTGAAATGGTTAGCCAGTTTCTCTTGAGAAATGATATCTGATGTAACTAAAGTGAACCGAATTATACTTTCTTTGTGTTTATCATCTTTTGAGATCACTTCCAATAGTAAATGATCCTCTCTCGTCATTACTTATCTGGTAATAACAACATGGCACTGTGACGCATAACCTATGGCGCTAGAATTGGGATTATTCTCACCTAATTATGTCTGACTAGTTTTAGCTTCTAATTCCTATAGACCCTTTCGGTTATTTCGTCCAATGTAACCATTTATTTCTTCATTTATCTTCGTACAACTCATTTTTACTTGCTGCTGTGAATGGCATATAGAAATATGAATAGTAAACTGGCGTCGCCAGGTGGCAGCATCAGCTATTGTTAAGAGATGTTCATGGAAATTATTAATTTAACAGACAATACATATATTGTGATTTCAGCATCATTAAGAATAATACAACAACTGGCATCAGTCCTGAAGTAATAATTTTAAGCATTCATCCACAATACAATCAATGGCTACAGCCTTAGCCGGCGAAAAATGTTATCCGTTGTATGTCTTCATGTAATACTGTAGTGAATAAAATTACTTGTTTATTATCCAATCAGCAACTTGTAGTCACGTAGTATATTAATACATCATTTTATAGATTAATAAACATCGAAAAGGCGGCCGACGATTTCTCTATGGTTTCTATTTTCCACAATCAGTTTAATAGAGCAGTCCTACGGTTAAAGTAGGGCTCAGTGATTAGAGAAGTGCGCTCCAAAGTCTCTTCTGGTCCGGGTTCAATTCTGAATCATGCATTGTTAGTACTGCACGATCTAAACGTGGCACTTTTTTCAGTGAAATGAGAGCAGTATTTAAGTTAATCAACCGAACACATATGGTATATTGTTTACATGGAAACACACAGAAACATATTAACTATTTAACATTAAACAATTAATCATAACTATACACTTAAAGTGAAACTAGTAGGGAATTTTCAAAAAGAGATCATCGGAAGTATAATGCTTTAATTGGTGATATTCCTCTGCTAAATAGTAAATAAAATGAATAAATTATGCGAGCTATAATAATAATAATATTATTATTATAAATCGACTAATTTAAATATAAGTCGGATTTAATAATCTTACAAAATATTTCTTTACCTGTTGCAGGTTAAATATAATTAGGTTAATTATTTCAAAACCTGGGACTTAATGTTCGGAAAGATTTATCTCTGTAAATTGTTGTATGGCTTTTAAGGATCCTCAAAAGCGAACAATAGACTCAGATCGCAGAAGAGTCACAAGTTTTTACCTTTGGAACAGAGTGATGATGTTCAATCCAGTACTTTGAATTTGTGAAACAGAATCTTGCATAGTAGTAGTAGTAGTTATAGTTTTATTACAATCAAACATTTGTACAAGTATAGTTTCATAATACTTACAGTTGGTACGTACAATGTTTGATTGTGGGTATAGGTTCAGGTACATGTAGCTGTGACCATATTAAAATTCGTATAGCGTTGACATATGTAACATAAAAACGCTTGTATACCTAAGTATGTTGTATAATTGTTGCAATATTTTCAATCTAAAATATAATATAATATAGGTTAAAATAATAATGATAATAATATACAAAATTTATATAGCGCCCTATATAACCTGTAAGAAGATTACTCTAATTAAGAGAATACAAACATTACCAGAAATATGCGCATAATATAATGAAATTGATTAGAATGGTTGCACGCCATCACCCAATTCTTCCCGACAATAAAGAAACTTTTACAATAATAACAGCATCTTGGGCTTTTTGGAATTGTGCGAAATTGGTGTTTTTATCACACTGTACAGTCAACGATGAATGAATTAGGATAATGTGGGTCGCAGTGCCAAGGTTGCCATAATACATTTAATCATTAGTGATTTAAAGTATCACAGTCTCTATTTTTGTCGTATGACACCATTCAACTTGAGAATTTTATATGGTAATTTGTCAGTATGTTTTTATGTAGTAAGTTTTATATTTTGCGCTTGAATGCATTGTGTGAGAGCGAATACAACTTCTTGCTACTGTCTCAGAATGTCTGTGGTCGATGTGGATATCGTTATGATGTCTGATCTGGTGTGAATGAATGTTGTTGTTGGATGTGAATATTTGTGATTGTGGTGTTCGTAGATTTGATTATGTATATTCGCTCAGTTTGATTATATTTGTTTTTTTGAATAGTGGTGATGATGTGGCGTTGTATTTGGATTTCGTAATGGCACGAATAGCTTTTCATTGAAGCAGCGTCAATCTTTGAGTATGTGTTTTGTGTGTATTACCCCACAACAAGCAGCCTTAAGTTTTCATGTGTGATTGCTGTAGAATGTTCTTGAATGAACTGTGAGCATATATTCCCCTGGATATATTTTTTCTTAACATGCTTTATATGCTCGTGTCACTGTTACTTGCTGTCAATATGAATGCCCAGGAAATTTGTGCCGTCTACCTTATTAATTAGCTTCTTATCGATGTTTAGTTAGTAATCGTTGATGACTGTTGTTTTGCTTAATGTAAATAATATGTTTAATGAGAGTTTCTTTGTTTTAAACCAAATGGAAAGCTACTTTAAATATTCGTTCATAATATTAAATAACAATGGTAATTCACGATCAGCTAATTTGGTGTATGTCAGAGGCTAATTTACTGAACTGAACATCTTGTTTTCTGTTGGTTAAGTAGCTGAATCATTCCAAGGCCACACCTCTTACTCCATAATGATGAAGCTTTTATGAGTATTTCATGATCAATTGTGTCAAAGGCATTGGAGAGGTCCAGGAATACTCTAATCGTTGACTCGCATTTGTCAAGTGATCTGAGTGTGTCATTGCAAAAACAAACACTCACAACAGCAGTGGTAGTGTGGTGAGTCCGAAAACCAAACTGTTTTGAGTAGAGAACATTGTTTTGTTCCAGAATATTAGAGTCATCTGTGTATTATTTTTTCCAGGAATTTGGCTATATTCGGCAATAAAGATATTGGTCTGTAGTTTAAGCTTTGTAGATAGGTATAACGTTAGCAATTTTCTTAGAAGTAGGAACAGTACCGGTTTCAAGTGATCTAATTATAATACAGGAAATTGGTAAACATTATATTTTTTAACAAAATATTACTGATATGTCAGTTCCACAGCTTTTGCTTTGTTTTAGGGATTTTATGATTTTAAATATTTCTTCTGGAGATATTGGAGTACGGTATATATTATTTATTATCGATTGTTGTTTGGATAAGTATGTGAGGGGGTTAGTACCAACATTGGGAATATTAGCTGGGAGGTTCTTTCCTACATTTGAGAAATAATTGCAGAATCTTTTAGAAATTTTGCCTTGATCAATGTTGGGAGAGCTATTTATGATGAGATTATCCGATATACTAGGCCAATTATTTTATTAAGAATTTCCCATGTCTTCCTTGTGTTGTATTTGTACTTATTTAGGAGGTTAACATAATAACTCTGTTTGGTGGTTTGTTTAAGACTATTTAGATAGTTTCTATTTTGAGATATGTTTGATAATCTAAACTATTAAGAGGCTTCCCTGTGCAGTTTTTGAATAATTTTTCTTGTTGTTTTATTGATTGTAGGATCCCGTTTGTCATCCAGGGTTGCTTAATTATATTCTTCTTGTTGATAGTTACTGTTTTTTCTGGTGCGTGCTGGTTTATACTATCCCATAATTTAGGGATACATTCTTTGTATGTCATATTAATGTTATCATCATTAGTTAAACTTCGTCTTACACACATCTAATTAATAAGGGCGCTTTATTAAATCTACATTATTATTATTATTATCATATTGATTTGAGTATCGTTCAGTGGTCTACATATAAATTTCAGAGTTTCTGGCTTAAGTTTGATTTTTTAGCCAAATAATTGGTAAGTGATCGGATATGTCAGAGAGGATAATTGCAGATTTTGAATTTTCGAATCCATTGTGCTTAATGTAAATGTTATCAATCGGTGTTGCGCTGGTGTGTGTTATTCTTGTTGGTCGAATAATGGCTGGTATAATACATTTGTAAAGGGTGTATCAAAGAGGTCAAATGAGGCTTTATTGGTTTCAACTTTTAGGAGATCTATATTCTGGTCAGTTGCGATTATCATATCAAGTTTTGGCATTCATAATACTATTTATTAACTTAGTATATCATTCCACAGATACTGCTTTATTTGTGTTAGGATTTCTATACACTTCACACACCAGAAAATTAAGTTTTTCAATTTCTATAAAGATAGTTTCAAAGTCTCCTTCTATGTTTATTTCAACGTCTTTCAATTTCCATTTGGTATATCGGTTTTGGTTGCTGTAATGTTGTCAATCCACAACAGTCCACAATTAACTATATCGAGGACTTAATGTTGGTAGTTAGAATTGTAACGGACCGGGAACAGTTTAGAGAATAAACCAGATGGTCAAGATTATATCTGTGATTTATTAATAATATACTTGATGACAATCTACAAACATCACACTATATATAAAAAAAAATATAATTTCAGGTTATATTTCTATTAAATTTTATTAGCACATTCACAAAATGCACTATTTAAATATTAGACAATATATGACAATTTTGCACTCTATATTATCAAACACATGTTTGGTATCATATAGCCTAATTATTTTGGTAATATTCTTTTTCTTTTAAAATATTATTTGTAAATATTTTATAATTTCATAAATATATTATATACAGATTAAATAATATAGGACTTAAATTTGATATTTTTGGAATGGTACATATTACTATAATTTATTAGTACTGCCTAATTAATTAATATATGGCAAATTATGCAAATTATAAGACAAGCTAAGTAGAATGAATAAATAACACGATTATATCAGGGAGTTATTTTTAACATATATTTAGCCCTGTATAATACTTAAATGTGTTCTTAAGAGTTTTCTACAAACATAATTCATTTGATTGTTATTTTTCTAAGTTAGGTAATATATTGTACTCATTAATCACTGATGTTTTCCAGATTAGATTTTCTTGAAATTTTACTCCCAGAAATACATACGTTCTACTAATTAAACAAATTATTATCACAACTATCATATTCGCCATTAAATGGCAGGAAATAGTTACCATTGTGAATATGATGTTACCATAGCTCCAAAATCTGTCATTGTGGTCGAGTTTTGTGTTTAACGTAGTCGTGATAGTCTTGATTTAAAAAATGGCGGGAGTTGAGACGTTGGCTGATGTGCCAGAAAGCAGAGAAAATGACGATTCAGATCTTACACAGTCCGAGAAAACCGAGAGAGTAGTTAAGTTGCCACTGACAAGGATTAAACACATTATGAAAATGGACCCCGATGTTACTCTTGCAAGTCAGGATGCTGTAGTAATGATTGCTAAAGCTACGGTATGTAGTGTTAGCTAAATCGGCCTGTATATAATTGTACTAATGCCATTTCGCCTTAGCCGATTGAGGGCAGTGAGGCTAAGCTAAGGCTGGTTTCTTGTCTTGTTGAAGTTTGGGGTAGGAACCCCTGGCTGTCGCCTATTGGGCACAGCCACCTGGTGTTGGCTACTGTTGTGACGAATGGCGTACTATGCAATGTTTAGTATGGTGGAACCTCAGTTTAGTATAGGAAGTCATTTTCGGAGGAGAAAAAACCTTACCAGTTGCCTGGTTGGACTAAAACCTCCTCCTACTACTATAATGTCGCGGCCGGGAACCGCCGGCCTCCCGAACAGCACGGATTATGGGTACGGGGGCCCAAGCTCTTATCCACTAGTCCATAGGGGCGGTCTGATCTGTCCTTGGTATGTGTAGGGATCTTTCTGGAGAAGTGGAGTTATGATGTC
Organism: Paralvinella palmiformis; assembly: GCA_025642065.1. Taxonomy (NCBI): domain Eukaryota; kingdom Metazoa; phylum Annelida; class Polychaeta; order Terebellida; family Alvinellidae; genus Paralvinella; species Paralvinella palmiformis. The sequence goes on along the minus strand of JAODUP010000209.1, from coordinate 569,050 downwards.
TGGTTTGTTTTGGGCCTGGCTTTTAAGCAGATGTGGTATTGAAATGAACTAACTGGGCAGAAATAACTGAGAAGGGACTATGGTATAATGTAAACTAAGTATGAACTGAGAAATTTGGTTTAGGCCTTAATTAGGGTAAATAAACAAATGACGCCTACCGTTTAATAATCTGTCTAGACTTTAGCAGTGTAGGAAAAGTACTGAAAACAACTGACAATCACAATGTGACATGTCGTGTATGATGATCATTGACATCAATTGATAACTAAGAAAACATCATAGATTGTAATGAATGATGTTTTCTTAGTTGCTCTGACGTTACATAACATCATAAACATGGGCACTCTCTAGACTGACAGATTATAGTTTCTCTTGAGTGTTATTTTCTGAGCCATTTTGAATCATCTTCTGGCTCAAACTGATATGGTTGTATATCATTCATGACGTAATTTTAACAAGATAATGCCGTTATGTTCTGGAATAATTCTTTGCTCACACTTATTTACATGCTTTTGTATGGGCTCTACAGACTTCAGGTCAACCGGATACGCTGAAGTGATGTCAGCATTCAGGAGCTTCCGGTTTCTGTCTAGGTTCAAAATGGCTGGACCCACAGGCTGTTAAAAGTCTATTAGTCAGCACTTTGAATTGGATTATTTAATATGTGGGTAATTGTTTACACATTTTGACATCATTTATGATATTTGTGGGCATAGCTGTATTAATCCTGAAAATTTGAAATTAAGGTGGACTAAGCTTTGCAGTAAGTGCAAAGAATTCTAAATGTTTGTTTGGCTTATCAAGCTAATGAAAATCGGGATATATATATTGATTGTTTGACTGAACTTGATATAGTTATATAGGAAATTAACAGTACTTGTATTACTGTTACTGTGTCAGAGATGATTTTAATGCTAATGCATCATTTTCAAACTCTGCACTATTGCCTATCAAACTTTCTTCTGGAAAACCTTCTTATCTATTTTCCGTGCTTTCTCTAGCACCCAAGCCCAGAAAGCTCTGTTCATCTTGTCTGTTCCTAGGGTTAAAACTCATGATGGGATTCATTTGCTGTCCCTACTCTTTAGAATTCACTACCTGAACATGTTAAGTTATCAAATAGCATAGTTTCTTTTGGCCACCATTTGAAAACTCACCTTTTCTGACTCGCTTATCTTTCCTAAGTTTCCACTCCATCTGATCATTTGTTGATGAACTTTGCATTTTACCTGGACTATCAAGTATCAGTTTGCCCAACCCCTGTACTTGGTGCACCATTGAGTTCGATTCTTTTCAAGGATATTGGTGCAATAGAAGTTTTGTTGTTATTATTATTAACAATACATTGACTGTCAGTAATGTGGACTAGGTTTGGGTCAATTCAGTGGCTTCTCAGTTGACACTCACAATTATCTTGAAGCAATAATAGGGATAATTTCATGAGACTATCACCCAGCCCACCTGAAAACACCCATCGGGTAATTATAATTCCATGTCATACATGATACTGCTCTTGGTCCAGAAGGGATTAGTGACTTTTTCAGAAGCATTTAAATAGCAACAAGCCCCTGGGTGACTCCCATCAATATCAGACATCATTACAATCTCTATACATCTATCTCTGCATGGTCAGTATAACAAGTTACCTGCGTATATTTATTTAGCATTATAATTGATAGACTTATTTAGTCTTCTGAAAAGTCTTAATCCTATTTACCAGTAATATTGAAAGCCACAAGGTACCAGTATAGGTATAGGTTGCAGGCCTATAGATACACTATGGTCATATTTCAATTAAATTGTTGATGGCAAATTGTGTGCACATTATGTATCTTGTAGTCATCAGTTATCCAACAAAGTAGTCTGTTGAAAGCTCACTTTGAGAGGTGTTAAGCAGGAAGAGAGGGGCAGAGTACATCACCAACTACAGTTGTTGATGCTAAAGGTGATGAAATAATAGTAATTGTAGTAACTTGAATACTACTAGTTATATTAGTTTTGATTGATTGAGTTATATATTTTTTGTGCATTCCCGGATGCCATAGCTTTGTGGGGTTTGCATGACAGAATTAACAAGCTTTCATTTGCATAGAATACAAGTTATGTACATACATGAATAAAATTATATGAATTTACATAGTAGGCTGCAGCCCAGAGAAGAGATCTTGTCTGTAGGCCACTTGTTTTGGACATTCCAGAAAATAATCTTCATTATTGCATAACTGACAGATAGAGGTAGCCACAATTCCATGAGTGTATTGCAGCTAGTGTTTCAGTGCGCTCAATCCAAGTCTAATATATGTATGATTTTCCTTTGAATCTATTGTAATATCTTCCAACAGTGTTTTTAAATTTCTTTAACGTACATTTAAAGGAGTTCAGGGATGTGGGTGCCTTGATTGCATTGTCTAGAGAGTTTCATTTGACTGTCCTTGCATATGACGGCTTATGCATGATAAACAATGACAATATTCAGCTGTTTACTTAGTGGCAGTGAGTGCTGAATGCTCTGCTCAGTATGCTGAAGTTGAATTACAAAAAGGAAATTTTGGTGTTATATTCCACCAACAGATCTTATTTATTTGTTGGCAGACTTGATGATGGGTTATATAATACTGATTTATATACTGAATAGTATATATCCTGCTGGTATGATACTCAGTATAATATACATGTACACTGTATATCAATTAAAATATTGCAATGTTTCTGTAAGTTAATTTTTTTTCATTTTGATATTCCATTGATATTATTGAATATTTAGCCACCACTAAATTGGCATCCATTATAAGATTTGTATGTTATCTGTGGCAGTATGATGCCTTTAATTTGTAGTATCATGATATATGGGCACTGAGTGTCAATCCAGTATTAAATTATTCATTCAATACCTGAGAAATTGTCTGATTACTAATAATAATAACATCTAGTAGGTAGCAGTAATCAGTTAGAACACTAGATAGTGACACAGCAGCATAAAAAGAATGACATCTGGGGATTTTATGAAGGTCGCCTTTACAGTAGAAACAGGATATTCATTAAAGTCATCATGATTACATTCTAAAGCAATCGTACTCGTACATTCTAAAGTAATCATACTTGAGTACATTTGTTTTCTGAATACTTATAATTGTGTGTTTTCAAAGTAATCATACTCATACTTGAGTACATTGTATTGTAATCACTCCATCTCTGATATGGGCCATGCTGGTTTGTTGTGATCGTGAAATTATTTCACAGCCTGTATTTATTAAAGACTGAATTATCATTCGCTAAATATTTCATTATTTATTTTCAGGAATTATTTATTCAAGAAATTTCAAAAGAGGCTTATATCTTCACTTCACAGAGCAAACGTAAAACAGTGCAAAGGAAAGACCTTGGTAAGTCTAAATTAAAAATGGAGTTTGATATTTTTTATTCAGATGATAATAATTGATGGTTTTTAATCTTCATCTTCTCATTACGGATTACCAGATGTAAAAAAAGCAAGTATTCAGTGAATGATAAACATTTCATAGCTTTTATATTTTATGTTTTGATTTACAATTTATTTGTAGATCTAGCTATTGATCAAGTTGACCCCTTTGCATTTCTCGAAGGTGAGATGAACACTGTATTATATTACTAAGATTTTGTAATGTTTCTGGTAATTAATGTGTTTTAATATAATTATTTACTAATGATCTGGTATTACTGTAATGCATGTTGGCTGATTAGACATTCTTTTATTTGTTGATTTCAGGAACCTTAGAATCTTAGCCAGGGTGAAATTTATTTGTTTATAAACATAACATCTGTATATTCATACTTGTTCAGGCTGTTGTAAAATAATCTCCAATCAATAAACTGTGTTTCTCAACAACAAAATTTTATGGTGTACAACTTCCGTAAATGTTCTGTGTTTCTTGCCACATTTGTATTTAACACCTGATCTGGTTATTGCTGTTACATTAAATGTACTGTCAAGTACTGTTTAAAATTACCTTAATATAATGTGATATTTATTGAATTGTAAGAATCCTGTGCTTTATAATTGCCCTCTCTCTCTCTCTCTCTATATATATATATATATATATATATATGTATCTGTGTGTGTGTGTATATAAAATGAAGTGAATGCAGGATGTCTTTTTTACACAACTCATTTTATACAGTTTTGGTTGGACCTTCAACAACACCTTTGCAAAACTTCAACTGCTGTTTACATGTTGCATGATTTTTCTCTCGTTTCATGATCTCTGATTATGAAACAGGGATAGCACATGAAAGTGCAAGCACTTATTTCCATTGTGGTCCCTTTTTTATTGAGTGATTATTCATAAATCCTCCCCCACCACTCATAGGGGAGCAGTATGGAAAGATGGAGACAATATACCCAGAGGTTGGTCACTGCCAGAGTGTATTACGTCCTCAGGGGGTCTTTAACATCCCCCATTTGTAATTAATCTAGTGGAGATGGCAGCACATTTAATATGGTCGGCCACCCATAATGTTGTGAGCCGAGAAATGAATCCGTGGAAACTTTTTGACCTCTTGATGGGATTGAACCTGTGACCCTTGGCGGTCAGAGCAAATCCACCCTTTAGCACTAAGTGCAACATGTCTAACCTGCTAGACCACCGGAGTTCATGAGCTTCACAAATTATGTCTTTTAATATTAAAACATCAATTTGTCTTTTAAGTTAGAGATTTGTTTATTTCTCTGCTTCGACTTTTATGTTTGATTGTAAAATTCTGGGATATAATTTTATAAGTATCTTGGTATCATTATGGTAGAGTATTGAGATATTGGTATTTATAGTAATAGACAGATGTGGTTTATCTATGGTAGAGATAACATTATAATCGACAGTTTTGAACATTGTATTTTTGCTTTAAATAAACAGTTGTTTTTAAGAATTATTGCAATAACTTTTATTGTTTCATCTGGAGAGTTTTTACTATTAACTTAATTTTCTGAAGTGAAGATGTACAACACTTAAGAAATTAGATAGAAATATTAATCATTTTCAAATTTCTTATTTACGTACATCTTACTGATGTATCTCTGTATAGTGCCTTTAACATTCATGCTACTAGAAATAAATGTAGTTTATTACATCCCCATCATTATTATTATTAGATTAATAAAAATAATGTCAATTAGTGTGGCATGTATGATTCTAGAAAGTTCTAATGTTCCTGTATCTGGTCGTCTCATTCAAAAGAAAGATTCTCAGGTAGCAGTCGAGCTGAACATTAACGAGTTCAAGGCATCAAATGGTTGGCTTTATCAGTTCTATCAGAGACATAACATCCGTCAGATGCAGTTTGAAGGGGAGAGGGGAAGTGTTGATAAGGACGTTGTTGATACATTCAAGGCTCGTTTGGCCAGTTTGGTTGAGGGATATGAGAAGAAAGATATTTACAATATGGATGAAAGTGGGTTATTTTGGAATAAGATACAGAATAAGATATTTATACATGTAAGCTTCGTGTGAATCCAGTTAATTATCCCTGGGTTGATCCTCACTAAAGTGACCACCTTTACTAGAACTAGTGATATTAACATACCACTACCACATCGAATTGTTCAATTCTTCATTGGGAGAAGTGCACTTTACACATTTCCTGGAACAGTTCATATTATTTTCAAATGCTGTTTCATAATCTCTACACTTAGCTAATATTTTCTGGACTGTGCTTTTGGCGCATTCTGTAAGTGTTCTTTGACTTTTACTAGTGTCTGATGCCCTGATCAATTCAATCTTTGAATCCAATGAAGGTTCATGACGTTTCTTACTTGGAGTAGCCATGGTGGTAAAGTATAATGTATTCAATAATAACAGGCATAACCTGTCCAACATACATACGGTAGAGTTAGCTGGGAGTTTGACAGGGTCAGTGGTAACTTCGGTAATTTCGGACTGGTAACCTCGGCCCCCATGAATTATAGTAATCTCGGCCCCTAGACATTTTAGCTATTTCTGACTTGTAGCTTGCCTGATATGTTGGTATATACTAGGTATATGTGGATAGTGACGACAATATATGCTAATAAAAGAAATATGTTTAATTACGTGGTGTTCTGATTTATGTATTATGCATACATTGCCAGTGAAATGTTTGTGAATTTAAATATACCATGTCGTGTTTGCGTATATTCAAACTCGTAAGCTCCGAGAAACACAAATCATACGGTTGTTACGTCATACACACACTAACGTCGTTTATTAAAAACGGGTACGAAGAACAAGAATACTTACATAATAGTAATTACGAAGAACAGTACACGACATTAATCCCCTCAAAAATATAATTAACCTACCAGGATATTACTAGGGCTATATGCCCATTCTTTAGATGTCATATCCAGTTCGTTATTTATTTTATTATCTATATATGTCCCAATTATTACATATTCCAGGGAACTACCAATATATATCACCATAATTTATTAAATAAAATATTTGTACTAACTATTTTCATAACTAAATAGTAAGCACAAATCGAACAATCTAACGGTTCCAATAGTTTGTCAACGCAGGAAACACACAAACAACACGAGTGCTTCCTATAATTAAATTACTCGTTTGTACTCGCTGCATTGATGTTCGGTGCATGATTCGTATGAGTAAATCCTAGGAAACATGCAATTAAGATAATTTCACAGGCTATAAAAGGCCATGATCTTAGGTGAATATTATATTATCTCTCACAGCTATGATTACTATACAACAGATATTATTGCTGACATAGTAGTTTGACGGCACAAGCAGCACTTGATGTACCAGATCCGTGTATAGCTTGCCATCGTACCGTGCTTCCAAGACAAGAAGCTATCCAGTGTGATGTTTTTCATTTGTGGCAACACCGGATCTGCAACACTGGTATCTCTCGGCAAATATACCGTCAGGCTGTAAGAGGCATTGCTGAACTTCAATGGGTGTGTGATATATATATATATATATATATATATATATATGTTACACTTGAATCCAGTATTTCTGTTCCAATGTCTCCCACGCCGCCGAGATCTCCCACACCGCCGAGGTCTCCCACACTCATACCGATGTCCCCAACGCCAATTCCACGATCCCCCACGCCACCGCGAGGTCTCCCATTATCATGGACATGTCCGATTCAGATCGATTCAGACCAGTGCTCACGAAGTTCAATACAAAATCGTGAGTGAAACATCAATCGGTGGAAGGGATAAACTCTTTGACACGCTTGGCTATTCCTACACAGTCAAAAAAGGCACAGCGTTTCTACCACGTGGCGTGGCTCAGTCCGCAACAAAAGCATGCAGTGTCCCGCTACAGTGGGTGAGCTTGCCAGTGAATTTTCACAAGGTCTACGGGAACACATCCATCCACCCCAGCCTGGCTCCGACATCGCTGCATCCATTGCATGTTTTGCTAAAGAGAAAGCCCGGGAGAACCCATTCCAATCTGCAGGATCCATCGTTCAAGATCTCACCCGGGACTTCCTGCCAGACGACGAACCGTGTCCAGCGCTGAAAGTGACGGACTACATCGCTCAAAATGCTGACAATCATCGTCAAAAACGACGACTAAAGATATATATATATATATATATAATATCTATAGTATTATCAATCAATCAATCAACCAATTTATTTCGAAAATATACATTTCGTGTATATTATTATTATTAATTTATTGTAACCCTCCGTTACCGGAGAAAACGCATCAGGTACAAAAACTGTATGTCGTAAAATCATATATCAATACAAATCTCATATCACTGCTAATATTTTGATATAAAAGATAATAACAATATGTTTATAAATTAATATATAAACAATACCATATGTGATTGCATGTTCATTTGCAAAATATTCCATTCATTTATAGGGGGCCGAGGTTACCAGTCCGAAAAAGAGTGAGCTCCGGTGGCCTAGCGGTTCGGCACTTGGTGCCAACGGTCACAGGTTCGAACCCCGCAAGAGGTCGAAACTTTTCCAGGGATTAATTTCTCGGCTCACTACATCGTGGGTGGCTGACCACGTTAAATGGCGCTGCCATCTCCACTGAATTATTTAAAATAAAGGGGGACGTTAAAAAAAACCCTGAGGACGTAAAACACTCTGGCAGTGACCACCCTCAGGGTATTTCGGCTCCATCTTTCCGTACTGCTCCCTGTGAGTGGTGGGGGAGGGGATTTCTCAACCACTCCAACATAGGGGCTGTGCTGATTCTCCCCGAACAACAAAACAAACAAACAGTCCGAAATTACTAGGGGGCCGAGTTTACCAGTCCGAAATTACCGAAGAATCCAATCTATTCATAATTGCAATTGTTTTATAACCAGCCTAAGTATATTGTAATCCAAACGATTCAAACCCCTGTTTGTAATAACCCTCATCATTTGCTTGACCATATCTGTTATAACACCCATTTAAAGTCATAGGATGCTTGGAGGAGAATCACTCATTGAAGTTGCATACAATTGAAATAATCACTACAATAGCTTTAACATGCAAATAGCAGTTACAAGTACAAGTAAGTTGGATGACAAAAAAATACAAGCAATTACTTGGAGAGGTAATTAATGATGCAAGCATTTGGCACTTGAGGAATCACGTAATCTTTAGTAATCATGTCATTGGAGTTGTAAGTGGGTGATTTGCCATACAATAGCTTTTGTTTTGTGAAAAATGATTGATGGTCACTGTAGTGGGTTGATATTTGCAATTGGAACTGTATTTAGGTGGTCACTGTAGTGAGGGACCAGTTGATGTAAAACGGTAACAAAATCCAAGGGACTGTAATTTGGCGGTCGCTTTAGTGAGGTGGTCACTTCGCGGGGTTTGACTGTATATGATTGATTGACTGTAGTTTTCCCATAGTTGTGTATACATGGCGCCATCTAGCGATTGCTAACTAGTGGAAGTGGAATTCTCCGTTAATGGTTTTTGTATGCGGGTCAGTTGAGCCTTCAGGGGGTTTTGTGTTCTGGTTACATTTGTTTTGATTTGGAATTATTTCACAGAGTAACGGTCGCCGGTCTGGGCTTTATTAGTGTCACGTAAGTATTTCCTATACCTATTTTGCGTTAGATAAAGGAAGCCTTCAACATAACTAGCCTACGACTCTGTTACATTGCTTCACTTCGCCACGCCCCGAGAATCCGTCTAAATATCGCCTGATTTGATGATAGCTTTCAGGGCACGTGTACTAAATATTGAACAATAGTATATTGATTTGTTTGATGTAGCGTTATGTATACCTTGACCATCACGATATATCGTTAATAAGAAAGGTGCAATCTCTTGAAGGCGATACATATCTCTTTTTTTATAACTGTCGGGCAGTTGAACTCAGAACTGTCCCCTTTAAATCTACTCTAGAGACTAGATAGTTACAGTAGATCTAGATTAGTAGATAGATTCTAGACTCTACAGTGTCAGTGACTGAGTGAGTCTACTCTACTAGTAGACTAGTTAATCACTAAATGTGTAATGAGTTTAAGCGCACGCCTTATGATTATCATAACTTTCGGACATATATCTAAGGTATGAGTTATATATTTGCTGTGAATAAATATAAACTTCTTCAATTATCATTGACATAGCCTGTATAGGCCGATAGGGCACATTTTTAAACAGTACACCTCTTTCTCTACTTTCTGTTCTAGTACAGTGGCAAGTGTTGGGGTATCTGCTAATTTTGCAATTACATTTCTTTCCATGTTAAAATTGATTAAAAATATTGTCATGCATATCTGTATTTTTTTCATGTAGACCCTACCCTATATCTAGAGGGATAGATGAAAAAGATTTCAGTAACAACACTAATATGAAACTTAGCTATGTTACATGTATTTTATATTAAATTTAAATGCTTTCTTCAAATACTTTTTGCCATTGAAATGTACTTGTAGGCTATTGTTTAAAATGTATAGTTGAGTAGTTCACAGTAATGCAGATATAAAAATTCCTACCAGTCTAATATTGAATGAAATCATTGGAAAATTACACTAAAATTATATTTAACGAAAAGAAGAAGAAAAGAGTCCAGTATATTGGTAAATTTTATTTATTATTTATGGATATAATAATATGTTAAATTACACTTTATTTACCAATATTATTATCTATGATCTGATGGATAATAATATTGGTAAATTACAATTTATTTGCGCCTTTCACTGTTTTAGTCAATCCTTACACTGGCACTGTAATTATAAAATTTGATTCACAGATTGTCATTTCGAATTAAAACTACCCAACGCTTCTTTCTCAGTGTTTCATCCCGCAGCCAACACATGCCAACTTAAATGTTTATATCGCTTACTAGTGGCATGACAATACGGTATGCAGAAGTTAGTTTTTGGGGTGATTATAACAGATCTGGAACATTGATGTTTAAGGTTAAAATGGCGGGATTATCACTCAGCGGACCCTATAAATCCCACAATGCACAGCATGCCTGGTTTGTATAGGTTTTTGACGTCATCATTCAAGGAGTCTATTGGATCATTTAATATGTGGGTCATCGTTTACACATTTTGACATTATTTATGATATTTGTGAGTATATCTGTATTAGTCCTGAAAATTTGAAATGAAGGTGGACTATCCCTTTATTATCAAATTATTTATCATATTTTGGCAAAATATCTAATAACTATTAACTGGATGCACAATTAATGTTCACCAATTATTATGTTCAAAGCCAGACACCTAAAGCTGTGTATTCCAGTTACCAGTAATAGTTATTTTTTTGCTATTTTATCTTAGGTTGTTGTTTATCATGGCCATCATGCAAGTATATATAATTCTGACATGTTTTTATTTTCGCATATTTCTTTTGATTTACAGTGTTTTCTTCTCACAGTTTTACTCATTATGTAATAATGCAGTGCATGCTTCTTTTCATCTCATCCCCTTATATAGTTTGTATACTGTACATACTCATTCTTGCCTCATTTTCCTGTCACATTTGTATTATCATCTGATTGCACATCAGGGTTCTAGACGAACATATGCTCAACATACAGATATATCCAATCAGCCCTTGTCAGGGTGACCCTAGACCTATTTATACCACTACCAGTGTTCCCTGCATCCTGGAAAAAGTCTTTGAATTTTACAAAATCACAGAAATGTCCTGGAAATAATATTGCCTGTGAAAAAATCCACTTAGAACCAAAAAAAACTGTGAATAAATATGCCTGTAGAAGAAAAAGAGTACAGTGACATAGTCTTTAAATAAACGTGGGTGAATCTGACAGCTAGATAGGGTCATGAGGAGGCTATATCATAAAAATGTCAACAGTCAATCATACATTGAATAAATATGATATCCTTCTTTTGCATGTATCTTGATTTATTATCTTGTAGTTGTATACTTTGTCCTGGAAAATAATGTTTCCTTGGCTGTAGGAACCATGTATAGCTTACATGCTATTGGCATGTAGTACATACAAAGGACCATGCAATCATGAAGCAAAGACCCCCACTACCTCCTGAGCTCATAGCATCATGGTTCCTTCCATTTCTTGGGCGCCTCCATGGTCTAGCGGTAGCGTGTTGGACTACAGATCACTACCACCGTGTTCAAATCTCTGAAATATATAATGAACTATTCTTGTGTCTAGGTGGGGCGCCTCCATGGTCTAGCGGTAGCGTGCTGGATCACAGATCACTACCACCCATATTCAAATCCCGGCGTGGGCATATCTGAAGGTTGTTTCGTCTCATTACCTTTGGAGGTCGCTCGGCCCATTTAGCCTACCTTGTGCACAAAAGTGGCCGTAAAACATCAATCGTCATCATCCTTCCATTTCTTCATCTTTCATTCTTTCTTTTAACAATCAAAGTATAGCTGGTCCCCACTTATATCTACCGTACACTTGTACATATAAATTATAATGTAAGTGCGCCTCCCCAGCTTTTAGACTTTTACATGGTAGATATTGCTTGTACTTGTAGGGATACAAAGTAAGCTGTTGTTGAAAAGGGTGTTTAGAACGGTCATGGTGCTTGAAGATATAAATTAAATTTTTGATTGATTGATTATGACCATAATATGTTGATCTGGTGTTTCATGCAAAGAATTTCTTAGAATCGGCATGATATAAGTAACCAGGCATGGGGTCAGTTCAATTTCGGAATTGGAATTAATGGGCAATTTTGGAATTGCGTAGTTTTAAGTAGATTTAAGACACCGTATGAGTTACAAAACCTAAATGGTTGGGAGCAGGGAGAGACGTACTTAACTGATGGTGGCTGCAAAGAATTCGAATGGGCAATTGATAAGGTCATGACTCACAAACATTCACTTGATGTTTGATATCCTCCACAGCAGGCATCAACTTTCAGTCTGTCCTTTCAAAAAGTCTCCTGCACAATGACCATTGCGATTGATGCAGATTGGGTAGACATGACGTTGTATACCAAGAGACAGACCCGTAATGAATCATGGCTGGAGTCTAGATTACCCAACATGAGTGTTATTAATGAAATAATTCTCACTTTGGTATTGAACCCAGTTTGCTGTGAGAGAGAATTTATTCCCTCAAATGAAAAAAATCATAAAACTGATTGGAGAACATCTTCAGATAAAAAACAGTTAATATAGATTGTAATTGATGTTGTGCCACTGGTACAGTATGATCCAGAAAGGGCTGTAGAACATTTTCTAACCAGAGTTCAAAGAGCATGTAACCCCAACTTCATGGAGAACAGAATGATAAATACAGAGTAACTTTTATAATAATTTGTCACCTACTGTACATCAGGGATAAGAGTTTTCTGATGACTCTGTTCATGTGACTTCACTTGATGTGTTGTCATAAACAGTGTATCCACAATCCAGTGTGTTTGTTCAATTCAAACTTCATTAAAAACTTTGATTTTGCTTAAATACACAGTCACATCTATGCCACTGATAGATGGTCTGGTGCATCTAAAGTTATAACATCGCAGACAAATAAAGAGGTAAAATAATCCACACACAAAGGTATAATAACAACAAAATATTTCTTTAAGTGAAGTACTTTATTTATCTGAAAGAAAATTATTGCTGTATTGATTTCATATGAGGAATTCTTAAATATTTACACCATAACATGAATCTGATGTCAGAGACATGTCTTGGGTGCTTCCATTTACAATGAATAATTCAAATGTCTCCCAGAGACATGCCCCCAGACCACCTTGAAGAGGTTTTGCACATATGGTACTTACAAAACTTACCCTGTGGGCAAGTCCTTTTTATTTAATAGTTAGTGTCTTTATTTACATAATTCGGGGAGGGCAAGTAAGTCAAAATGTTAGTCTAGAGCCCTCTAAATGGTGATACCGTGTTTACTATAAATATGCCAGTGTCTACCTGTTTCATTTTTCTTATTATATTATGTAAGTTTCTATTTAATGTGAACATTCTAGTGGGGTACATATTATTCACGGTATTGTATAGATTCACATGAAGAATGATGTGTGGGGGTGGAGTAAAGTATTAGTTTATTCTTCCACCGGAAGAGCCAAATGTTGAAGTGTTGCAAATCTGCTTCAGACTGGTGAGACCATCTGATGCCTTGTACTATGCTCGTATTATATTCCTAGTGCTTTGTGTAACAATAGTATATTTATTATGCCGAGTTTCCTGCACATTATTAAAAATGGCTAGTAACCGTGATGCAGGTCTCTTTGTATTTTATTATATTTACGTATGGATGCTATGGTAGGCTTTTAGATGCCAAGAAAAAAATAAGGATGTTACACAAGATATATGGGCAGTGTGTTAGGTTATAAAAACCCTGTATTGCCCTTTAGTGACAGTGCTTATGGATGCAGACTCCAGTCCAGGTGTAGACAAATCTCTTGCAGTCACTACACATGGTCTACATATATCAGCAGTGTGTGTATGTATATATGCTGTAATATTAATTAATATGTATGGTGCATATGAGTGAGTTCTCATAGGCCTGGTTTTGTTGTGTAGTAGAAGGTATAGAGACTCCTATCAGAATTTGGATCAGACTCGTCTATCAACTGTTGCCAAATATATAGAAGATTAAATTAATATAAACCATGAGTTATTTAGCTGTGCCCACAAAATGAGTAGACACCGATTTTTAACTAACCTCTGGATATATCTTTTATGTTACATTCTATTGTCTTCATCATAATTATGTCATCAATTATCTAATTGGAACTTAGCAGTGTCAGATTTGTCATGTGTGTTTAATCATAGAGCCCTAATCATTAATTAGTATCATTATTAGCCAGTAGCCGAAGTTATTGCTAACTTAACCATGGTGTAATTTAGTTCCATCCTAGCTACAGTAAATCTTCTCTGCTGGGAGCTCTGTTTGTTTTGGTTGATGGGAAGTTTTGTGTTGGAGTGTAGCTAAGTAATAGCAGTTTGCTTCTGGAATACTGCATTTTTCACTGAGTTTTATTAGCAGAAGAGTAATATGGCTTGTGGCCACTTTTTTCACGCTAGGAAGTGTATACATTGTCATTTAGTGTCTTAGTTTTATAGGGAAAATGGATAAGAAGATATTTGTGGTTAAAGGTTCAAGGAATGGAGAATTAGCCTTAACCTAATTGAAACAATGCATTCATTGTAGTGGGATTTTTTTTTGCCAGGACATACTTTCTGCATCTAAGTCATAGACATATATATTCTGCTTCTCATAAATAAATTATTTGTTGACTGCATTATGGTTGACACAACCATATAAATATTATAAGCTTAGGAAAAAAATTGTATCGCCAGTGATATATATAATATATTATGTTTGTTTGAGCACATTCACATAATAATGCCCACTCAACGCACATGGCACAAGCATTTCATATAGAAAAAACTAAATACTTAAGGGTACAGCTCAATAAAGTGTTTTTCTACCACAAGTACTGGGTTGTGTTGTGGTTAGAGAACTGAATCAGAACTTGAGTAGTTATGCAGCTGGTCATAGTAGTGCAGCCAGATATTGGGTGTTCCTAAAGTGCAGAATTAATATATAATGAATGAATCAATGCCACCTTCATGATCTTATTATATAAACATAATCATTCATTAATCAAAACATTTAATAATATAATTTACCACTGCCACTGAGCATTCCATAGCAGAAGACCAGTTTAAAGGCTGTGTTACTTTTTAGATGATAACAAACTTAAATGTGAATATTTTTTTAAATATGGGATAGATGCCGACGAAGTTGAGTATGATAACAGTTGACAGCTAATGCAAGATAGTTACTTGGCAATCCATTAGATCTCTGGGCCTTTGACCAGTTAACTGGTGAGATCAATGAAAATAATTGTTGGAAATGGGCCTGGGAATGTTTGTGCTTGATAGTTGATGATGATCATCACTGTAATGGAACTTTGATACAGTCCATTCTTTGATAGTATCTAATTATTTTGTGTTTAGATAGGCACTTTTCTACCAGGGATGGAGCATGTATGTGACTAAATATTCATAAATGACAGCCTATTTGAAGCGTTTTCTACCAGTTTGATATGCCGTTGGAGAACTGGATCAGAACTTGAAGCATTCGTGGCAGGGATCCACTAGATTACATTTATCATTTTGGCACCTGTCGAACACTTGTACAAATGGTCGTAGTTGTGTAGCCAGATTATGGATGTTTCTGGTCCTGGATTTAGGGCCAATTAATCCATCAATGTCACCTTGATGATCTTGGACCATTTCCAAGTACATGTAGAGACTGTAGTTCCCTAGGAATGTTTCTAGACATGTTAGTTGATTCTGCTATCTTGTTTCTCCAGGTATACGTAGATTAACACTATCAGTGCATTCTGATAACGATATATTGAGCTTTTGGTGGTTTCTAAAGTACTTATTGACTCATGATGGCGGATGTAGTCATGTCTTCTCTGTAAACTATTAATTTATCACCTTCAGCCCTCAAAGAGTGATTTTGACGTTGTCTGTTATTATATTTGCAACCTAGTTTCTCTTTGGCTATTTGAATTGGCTTCTGAAGGGTTCTTTGCAGTTAGCGAATGACTTTTACATTTTATCAGTTGCAACACTGGGGAGGAGATAATAATAATAATGTATATTTAATAAAGCGCCCTTACTAGCAGGAGCCATTCAAAGGCGCTGTACAAATAATATGTAATTTAATAATACCCCAAATAATGTCTGTAAAAACCCTGTAATGATTTAAAAGATAATAATTATTTATCTGTGAAAGCGACCTTAAATAGGTGTGTTTTTAGAAGAGACTTAAAATTTCCAAGAGACGACGAATTTCTAATATTTGCCGGCAACTTATTCCACAAATTGGGGGCTGCAACACTAAACGCACAATCCGGTCTGTCATCCACCTGGAAACATGAGGTGATGATATCAACCTGTATCTCTATACTGGGATGTTTGTGACTGTTACTGTTAGGCAGTGGTTTATAACAGGAGCTGGACCATAAACGTTTCTCAGAACAATTCAGGTTATGCACTTCTATTCTGGCAGCACTACTGGCTTGCCTATGGCATTTCTTACATTTAACATATTTCCTATTGCGAAGATGAAAAAAAAGTGTACCCACATGGAGATTTATGACCTTCCACTTTGTTTTTAGATTGGTAAAGTCTATAAATTTAGTAATCACAGTTACAAAATGGAGATTTTCAATGTTATGAAACTTCTGTGGTCAGAAATCAATATATGTAGGTTGTATTAGAAATGAGAATATTGATTTCCATGTGCTTTGGGACTGTTTTTGCAATTTTAAGAAGTCACAAACCCAGTGATTTGTGGAAAATGAAGTCACAAACCCAGTGATTTGTGGGAAATGTTATGAAGTCACAAACCCAGTGATTTGTGGGAAATGTTATGAAGTCACAAACCCAGTGATTTGTGGGAAATGTTATGAAGTCACAAACCCAGTGATTTGTGGGAAATGTTATGAAGTCACAAACCCAGTGATTTGTGGGAAATGAAGTCACTAATAAGATTAATATGGTAGTGGTCATACAGTTAGCAAGTGTCATCTAGTTTTCGTGATTTGAGGGTATTGTGATGTGATGGGTGAGATTATTATTTGTTATATAAATACTTAGACAGTGTGTTATATAGTATGTAGTATTATTAAAATTATTTTGCAATAAACAGGCATTTTAGCTCTTACATTTGATTTGACTCTAACGTTTTAAACAAAAGTCGCATTAGTTATGAAAGTGGGTTTTGTTTACAATTCTATGTGAAGAACTAAAACATTTTTTTTTTACTAAATATTACTTAACAGTGTAAATCAAATAGGTAAAATAACCAGCCAATCCTGATATTCAGGTTTAATCTCTCATGAGAACTACTGTCTTTAATAGTCACTCTCAGGGTCTCCTATGCTACATTGATTATAGCATTGTCCTGGGTGGCACGAGGACAATGCTATAAACCTCCAGGTTAGGCTCACAAACTGGTGGTACCTGTCTTCGAGGGATGTTTCTGTAGGGAGTCACCAAATGGTCATGTGTCCCAGGTGTGACTATGGCTTAAGTAAACCACTCACTCGCTCAGTTGTCGTCCCTGTGGCAATATTGGCACCTAATTGATGGGGCAGAGCTCTGGAATCATGGTTTAGAACCAGGCCTGTCTACTTCTGATAGCTGTTTCATCTCTCACTTCTCCTCATTACTAGTTTTAGAGGTCACTAGTTTTAGACACACCACAACATTCACAAAAAGTGGCCACGAACAACAACATGATAGATTTCATTTTGAGCAGTCCAGTCAAGCTGTCTATTAGAATAAATAATTGGTGAAGTTCTGGCCAATGTTAAATCATTAGAGACGAAGAGCATATGATGAAGTTAATCTTCATTGTTGTTGACTGGTCTCTAATTTAGTAGATCGGTTTATGTATATGAGTGTTTGTCTAACAGATTATTAATAAATGAAGTATTGATCGAGCATTAGAACGTAATGCCCCAGTATAGGGCCGCATTCTGTATAAGTGATGTGAGGTTTAGCGGTGTCCTCATAATCTAGATATATGTGTCAGTGATGCCAAGTTTTAACATGCTAGTTTAACGCCTCGTTCGTTTTGAATAATTAACAGCCAGAAGCAAATATTGTGACTTAGTTTTCTGACAGATATAATCTTGGTATAAGTATGGGTTTGCTGATAAGCAGCAATTATTGTGTTATGTAGATATGGATTGGAAGTAAGAAATGAGCATTAGTTTTTATCACAGATTTTAATTTTAGAGCAACCTGAAATTTTTGTTTTTCCTAAATGATATGACACCCTGTAGATGAATATTTTCCTTGACTGTCTTAGTTTTGTGAGAAACTGGGTACCATATGACTTATGAGGGCACTACAAAAAGACTTTGAGGGAGTGCATCTAGGAACGATAGGCTGTCAAAATAAGGAGATAATGATCTATTTTGATGATTTTAGTGTTATTATGCTTTTGTACAAGAACCTGGATTCCTTTAAATATGGCTCTTAAATATTATAATTATTCAGGTGTGGAGCAATTACATGAAGACCTTCGCACTTACAATTATTTCAAGACTGTTCAATTACGGTTATACAAGTTTGAAATATTACCAATTAATAATTCCCTGTAATTGTGATGCAATTATAGTGTCCAGCTGTATTTATCTAGTGTTACCCAATCCCAATCTGATTAGATTTGAGATGTCAATTTTCAGATGGCTTCTTACATAATTTTGAAATACCTATAGATTATTCCTTATTGAAATCTCTTAGGGTTACTGTAATTAAATGAATGAGGCATATTACTAGACTAGTCTGTGATATAAATTTTATTATCTACTAATATTGAATTGGCATGCATTCTTCCAATTACAGCTTAAAGGATACTTCAAACAATTACATATCCATCATAGAATTACATTTCTATTGAGAGCAATCAATTACAATTCTTGTCAAGTTCAATTATGGTACTATTTTATTATTTAATCATGGTATTTTAGTTAGATGAGGTTGTCAGTAGTAACGGTTACAGCAACCAGGTTCCTTTTTGGTTGCAAATTGAAATGTAATGGATTTAGAAATGAAGAAATTTACCGTGATCAGCAATTAGAGCTATGATGTTTCGCTTGTGAGTTGGCATCTGGTGAGTACTGCACTTACGGCTAGACGTTATGCTTTGTTGATAATTTAAGAGATAATCATTATCATTTCCCGCTGTCAGCTGGAGACCTTTTGTTTTCTGAACGGTGTACTCGTGTAGGATATTCAATGTGCATGGACTATAAGATTAATGTTGAATATCTGTCACTCAGTGACAGTTTTCAGTCTGTTAGCTATTCGTATTGGACCTGTTGGTTTTGTAAATTATTGAGGCGCAGAACTATTTAATTCCAGCAGTACGATAAAGCATTTTGTTGTGGCATATAACAGTTGTATTTCCATAGTTGGTGACAATGGTGAAATGGAATGTATTACGCCATTAGTATGTTCAGCATGTGTACGATTTAGAGGCGGGCCAGTTGACTCCGTTTGGCAACACTGACTGGTGTCTTAATGTCGATCCAATCACGGTGTATTTTGGGTCATCTAGGGTATTGGATTTATATGGGAGTATTATGCAATGGCATCTGATCCCCAACCCGCATTGTCCACCATCCACCCCCACTGCCTTTCATGTTATTTGTGGTATATCTCGCTGTTTATTATAGGTTAGTGATGACTGTGTATGGTCAACACGTTTGGCGTCCCGGTAAAGGTAGGCGATGAGTTTGTCACTGGTATGTGCCGTCAAAATGTACTTACTTGCTTTCTACCTGTATTGCTGTTGATTATGTGTAGGAAGACAGCGCCCCCTGCTGTCGTTTCCTATTCATCGGTGATCGATTTATCATTCTGGTGTGGAAAAGGTAATTCAATATCCGTGTCTGATGTTGATGTACTGATTGGTTTGTTGTAGCAGGATATCTCATATCGTTAAGAATGTGTTTCTTTTGTTTAGCTGATGGTGTATGTTAGCTCATTTAGTTAATAATGTAGTTTGATTGTTTACCACACTTCATTTTACTGTCTTCAGCACAATACCTCCGCATCTTTCAATCAATACTGGATATGTAAACTTAACTTCAGGTTCAAATAAATGCTCAAAGCTTCTGTATATTACTTGAACTTTGTTCAAGCGATAGCTTTTGTTAATAATACACTGATTGTGCGATAATATGCCCCAATAAGTACTTAAAGATAAAGAAGATAAAGCAGGGCTCACATAATAGAGAGTGGTAACCATCTCAGACTTCTGTTAAATTGACTAATAAAGTACACCTACTCCATCTTTGAACATTGCTATGGCACTTATTGAATCATCTACCCCACTATTAATAATTACCTTCTTGGGATTGACATCTACCTGTGCTCATTTAGTATCCACACGCAATGACTGTGAATTCCCTGGTTATTCAGTAATAACTAAATATTTGTTTGCATTGATGCCAAGATAATACATTTATATGATAGTTATTAGTATCTGTGTGTGTGTGTGTGTGCGTTTGTTTGTTTGTTGTTAGCAAGCTTTGGGCATAATATTCAGCGATCCTTGGGTGAATATACACCACATATGTATACATTTATTAAGTAATGTCATCTGTAGATTGCGTAATTCACAGTGGTGTCACCGTTGATACTTTTTATACTACTAATGTCAGTCACGTAGCTGATTGGATGATAATGATGCTTGTGAACATCTCTATACATTTCACTTTCAGAGGTAGAGTATTAGAAATTTGAGGGCTGAATAAATAGAATCAACATTCCTGTTAATTAAGCAATTAGCACTTTGGCGCATAAACACCGGAAACTGCACTCATCCTTGTAGGTGACTGACCCCGTTAAATGATACCGCTGTTCCATTTGATTACATATATTCCTAGTGTTGGATGGTAAAGTCTGATATTTGCATACATACAGACACACACAGACATAGGAACAGACACAAATACATGAACTGGTAACCTAGTTGATTGAGGTGTCCTAAACACAAGTATGAAATCAATTAAAAATAATTTAAATTACAGGTAGAAGCATGTTAGGGCTAGTAGAAGGACACATGTGGATCTGGTGCTATGCCAATCTTGTGAGTGGGTGGGTGAGTGTGGACAAATAGTCTCCAAACCGTAACTTGTGTGTGTGGTGGCTGAGTTGGAGTAGAACCTCCGCCTTTATCCCAGGAAATAATCATGTACAATATATACTTTGCAGCATATAATATGTGTCCTCCAAGTATTCAGCGCACATCATGATAAATTGGTGCTTAATAATATTGCTATATTAAATTATGATGATGGTGGTAATAAATATAATGTATGGCTGACACGATGATGATGTGTTTTACTCATCGCTATCGGGGTAGTTAGTTGGTCGGGGTCACCTGTTGGTGTCGTCAGCAGCTGATTGGGTAAGGAGGATATCTTGTTTTACCTGTAGTATTTGGTCTCCTACGG
The DNA here is from genome assembly GCA_025642065.1 of Paralvinella palmiformis. Classification (NCBI taxonomy): domain Eukaryota; kingdom Metazoa; phylum Annelida; class Polychaeta; order Terebellida; family Alvinellidae; genus Paralvinella; species Paralvinella palmiformis. The sequence continues at coordinate 547,618 of JAODUP010000209.1, read as the reverse complement.
CATCTGCTATATCTGCTACTACGTGTCTTATTAATAGCTATGGTCTTCCTTCGTGTCAAAATGTCGACTCAGTGTGTAATGTCATGATTGGGGTATTTTGGCTTCAGTCTGTTTTTATAATGATGTCCAATTGTTCTATTATTGTGTCTTTACGCGAAGTCAAATGAGAGTGGCTTCTCTCTGTGTTTATGGAAGCGAGAACTCTGATTGTATTCACAGCTATGGCTTGTTGAATTTAAACGTGATCTCTGTGTGTATAGTGTATGTTTGAGAAAACAACGTCTGCTGCCGATAGAGGGGTCAGAACAGTTGAACGTCAGCGAAATAGTGTAATGGCTGAAAATTAATATTGAAAATATTCGTTTCCAACGACCCGTTTCCCACTGTGCAGTCGATGAGGGTAGAGTTTTACCTCGCAGCAGTATCGGTGTCTCATTTCACCTGGGATGGTAAAACGACAACAACGCTTTCCCTGATCAAGTGATTTGCTGGATGTTTCTGCTGAGAGACACCACATATGTGTGTAGAAAAATCAGAACGTGTCATTTTGTGAATGTTACGCTAAGACCGCTACTTGATGTCAGTGGTCCACTGGATATTAGGTTCTAAAACTTGGATTACTGAAACTAATATTATTTATACTTCTGTTGCGGGCTTTTAAATAGTTGTTTGGATATTAAGACACCTAATCTTCCAGGCTCTTCCTTGGGGAAGTACCCCCTATATGCCTGTATGGAGAAACCTGTATGTGTCGTAATACTTTTAAGTTGGCTGGCCGGAGCTTCATTTTAAGCTAAAACTTGTTCAAATGAAAGTTTCCTCACACCGTTTCCTAAATGACACACGCTTTAAATTAATTGTTATGTCCACTTTTTACTTGCATGTGGATTTGACCCAGAATAAAGGGCCAGGTAGTTGTATCTACCTAGAACAGAATTTCAGTTCTGCTCCCTCGCTGCGACTTGAAGTCATATGAAGCCACGCCAGTGTCAGCTGTTATGAGAAGCGATTTTAAATTCAGTTGTGGACGGTACTTCAAATGTTTTTGTTGGAACAGGTCTGTTTTATTGCCTACTGTGGTAGAACTGTGTGCGAATATCTTGACGCTTGGGAAAAAACAGTCCGAATTTTGCTCCCACAAAAACTGTTTGTTAGCCTTTCAGGCTGTTTCCACAGCGAAAAAATAATTACGTTTCACACACGCTGGTGTTGTGTCACGGGCGTGTTTGAGACTGTTTGAGAAGTTTGGCAGGTGTGTTTGATGAGAGTGTAAAAATGGCCAAAATCTGTGATGTAACGCAATTGGCAGAGAACCAACCGGCTACAGTATTGCGGCTCACTTCTGCTCTTTATTGGAGAACGAACGTCGGCGCGAACTGACATTATACTGACATTCTTACAGCAGGGTAGATAGATCTAGGTAGATCTAGACTGTAGGCCTTCTATCGCAGTATCAGCCGTAGAAGAAGTTGGCAGCGCGTTGGTATTTAGATATTCATCCTGTTTTGTTACGTTGCTTGCCATATCATTTGATTAGCTTAAGCCCGTTAACAATCTGATTGGTTCGATTTATGCTGAATAATTTAGTCTTTAGGATTGTGTGGCATTGTTTTGATTTTAATTCAGCAACTAACATGACCGCCACAAAAAACACATCCCAGAACCGCCCCCCCCCCCAACAAACATTAGACAACAATAGGTTATTTTCGTTAGTCCCGATTTATTCAGTTTCTCTTGACCGATTGAGCTAAATAAGGTTTCGTATTGATTATAAGTCTATATGTCGCCGACGATTATCTACGATAAGATAAATAATAAGCCTGTTATCTTGTCAGTTGTTTATATTTACGTGTTAAACATTACCTACACGATATGTGGTTGGCGGAGTCTAGTTGTCATGACACGCGTGTTCTACATCGTGTCGAACCCGCTTTATCGGCGTTTGTTTGTGTACTGATTCACCTTGGATACCGGGTTTGGGTGACAGGCGTGCCTGGTTTATGCTTGGCAAAGATCTCTCCGTGCTTACTACAAAATTTCCTGGCACCGCCCTCGCCGCCATCGAGCTACCCCACACACACCCTCCTCCCCGACCCAGCATTGCCAAGTTTAGCTTGTTGGATCGTTTCGTCGGGTTTCGGTATTAAAATTGTCTAGCCTTAATCATTGGGCCGCGTGTGATGTTATCTGGCTGGTGTGAATGAAGGAACATCTGCGATGTTGATTTAGTGTGTGGCTTCCAGCAGAGGTACACGTTCGTGGTAAGACTTACGTCCGGAATATGTTGCTTTATGAGGGTGGGGCATACGTTATGATTATGTCCCCTTTTTCTACTGAAATTTCAGTGGATGTGCTGTTTGCGTGTTGATTTTAGGTGACCAATTTCTGCTTAAATGCTAATAATCGTGCATTTAGTTTGCAGGTTTTATGAATCCGATGAGTTTACTGAAATTTTCACAAGTGGTTGTCATAATTTTTGATGAACTTGATGAAGTACTTGAGCCTGTGTGATAAATGTGTGTATGTGATATTTATTTAGGGAAATGGTGAATTTATGCACGATCTTTTATTGTAATGTTTGTATGTATTAGTTAAGAAATACTCAGCTTTCTCTGTTTCCCCTGAGATGCGTGATGCTTTAGTTCCTTTAGTGGTGTTACCTGTCAGATTATTTTCTAAAGCAGATCAGTTGTATCTCGTTATGTCATCTTTATCATGTCATATCTCGTTGTGATTGTGTTGTTTCTGTTTCTCTCATCATCGGCACATCTTCATCTTTCACTTTGCCTCATTATCTTTTTAGTTTACTCTGCACATTTAGCCTGCCTTGTGCACGATCAACATCGTCATCATAATTTTTCTGATAAACTGCCCAATTAATAAATTTTGACATGCGAGTCAGCTTCACAATATGCGGAACTTGTTATCTCTGTTTGTTACAAAAATGATTACCAGCCAGCATCTGAAATGATTCTGTGTTAGTTAACTCCTGTCATGGAACAACCTATATTCCTATATCTGCATGGAGCTTATCTTCAGTACAGAGAACTGCAACAATATGGGGTCAAACACTGATTTATATGATGGCATGCTATATTGGCTGTTTGACAAGCTAACAGCATGTTGTTATGTTAACGCTGTGAATATATTCTAGCCAAAACCGGAGAATCGTGGTTTGTTATTTGTGGCTTGTTGGGGTGGGGGGGGGGGGTTCTGGTATCTGTGACATTTGTCATTATTCCCATAAAGACAGATGGCCTATGTAGTTGTACTTGGTGGATCATATATTGATTACTTGTGTGGGTGGAGTCATCACTTCACGCTCCTCGTCAATACCAACTGGATATCATGCTGATTGACTTGTTTCAGTGTGTTCGTTTTGTGTGGTCACAATTGTGCTATAGCATCAGTGCAACATGTGTATGTGTCGTTATAGCTGTTTACACATGTATGTGTAGCAGTGAACATATATATGTGATCTGCACATTATAACACAGTTTTAGTTGCCTGCGATAACGGAAGAGATTTTGGTGATGATTGATAACAATATGTTGTTATGAATAACCGTCACAATTACGTAAATAGCACAATATGGATTTGTTATCAGTTTTGTGGTCCACAGTTCTGCTATATCTGAAATGGGTTATAAAAAGTTTGTTTTACAGTAGTCAAATTTGTATGGGTTGTCATTATTGTTTCTGTGTAAAAAGATTTGTGTCCGTGCTAAGTTCTGACATGGAAACATCTTGTCATGTGAAGTATTCACAAACAGTCCTAGATATTGTAAATAATAAAACATCCACGCTATTGTAGTCTTTCAGTCACAAGTTACCTCTGTGTGAACATTTTAAAAACAAAACCACTGTCTTACGTTAACTTCCATCAACAGGTGGGGGTGATCGTAGGGTCGTTTTCTATGAAAATATCTGAGAATTGAATATAAAGAATGGCATTTGTTGATGTTCTCAGTATAAATTTGCATGTACAATTGAAATGAAATGTTGTGCTGGATCAGTTATATTTGGAGTGGACAAAGCTTTCCAAGTCATTAAACCTTTCTTGGTAGTTTTTCTCTTGTCCAAACCGGATGGCTTGAGGTTGCTTAAAGCCTACCAGACAAGATGGCCATCACTGATGTTAGGCGATTGAGGAAATGTAGTTTAATTGTCAACTCTTGTGACCATAAGCTAGTAGTTATATAACTATTAGACTGTCTTGTTCAAGATTATTTATTCAGGTTTGTGTGTGTTGAGTGTTAACTGCTGTTAATATGGAATAAGATTGATTTCTACTAATGTTTTGTTTTTGGTATTTATCTAACAGTGGAGTGACGAAGCTGTGTGACCTCACTAGAGACCAGGCTTCAAACACTTTTTCATAAAGTAGGCCCGAAACAACAATATGGGAGAAATATCAGTCTTCAGATTGTTTGACTCCATAATGGAGAAGGCAGGTAATTGATACTTTTGTTCTTATTATTATTAAATATTGTTAAAGTTCTTCTTCAAATCAAATAGCCAATTTTGGTTTTGAGTGCTTTGTATATTTTCATATGTACAATATTTTGACCTTACGTTATTTTATCACATCAGTGCAATTTGTGAAGTGTGTGTGCAATGCAAAATTTTTTTGGGGGATTTCTAATTATCTTCTAATCTGTTTGTTGTGATCAATATTTAAAAACCATATTTATAATATAGAATTTGGTACATAATCCCAAATACTTCTATTAAACAACATCATAAGAGGGCAGCATATTTTCCCACAGATGATATTTAACATACAGTAATAACAGATATTTTCGCGTGTTCTTGATTTCAGAAATCCCCACCCATTAGCCAATTCGTGGAGCTTTATATTCTTGTATGGTCATTGCCAAAATATATTTTATCTTGTAGGCTTTATCGTAGCATGAACACTGAAATATATGTATATTTATTCAACAAAGATAAACCCGTTTTAGAGATGGAGAGTTGAATAAAATAAGCCAATTCAAAACCTATTGCTGCACTGAACATTGCATTGTTTGCGTTCTGTAACTTAGTTCATGAACCACGCACACAAAACTTATATTTGTGCGTCATATTTTTGTAACGTTAGTGACCTCGCGAAAATAAGATTATCATCAAAATTATCTGTAATTACAGTACTTCAAGCCAGAAATCTTTACTTTCATTTCTGATTGCTGGTTGTGAACAGCAGTCAATAGTCAGTACTAGTCATTAGTTAACATTTTATGTGTTTAGATGTGTTGTTGTGCAGTTTGTGTTTTAGCATTAAATAATTTGCATCATTTTCAGATCCTCGTGTGGAAGATTACCTGATGATGTCCACACCATGGCCAAGTCTTATTATTTGTGCTGTTTACATTTGGCTTGTTGTATCTGCCTTGCCACGATTCATGGAACACAGGAAGCCATTTGAAATACGGAACCTTATGATTGTCTATAACTTTGCAATGGTGCTGCTATCTGGCTATATATTCATGGAGGTAGGTAATGTACAAACTTTGGTGAATGGCGTTATATTATTCCTTAAAGCAATTCTTTGGTGGCCAACTCGTTTTTTGAATGATTCTTATAATGATGACTTTTATTGACTTTATTAGCCATTCTATCACTTATATCCTGCAAGTTATAAATTTAAAAAAAAATGTTTTTGTGGCTATAAACATTGTAATAAGGTTAATTTTACATGGATCACTTTGAACTGGCCACCATGTGGCTACTTAATTATACAGTAGACTATGCTCAGTGTTGGGAAGTAGACTGTTGACATTACATACATAACCAAGCAAACCTATTCTAAAATGCACACATCTTGAACTTACTGAGTGAAATTCATGAGGATGCCTTATATTGCACCTGATTGCTGCTCCGTATTTGAATTTCAGCTTATGTGCAATTAAAATATCCTTTATTGTAATGTCATTAGTGTTTGATAAAATATGAGTTCTAAAAAACTTAATTTATACAGGATAGAGTTAATCTTATTTACAGTTTTAATAGCAAATTATATAATTTGGAGTAGGTTGAAAATTGACCAAGAATTGCTTTAATTAACTATTCTGGTCTGCACTAATTTGTTGTAATGACACTGGTACTGTTGGATAGAGATCAGAGTTATTCCTTGGATTTGGGCTACATGTGTCAATCGGCCCAATAGGTCTAAAGTTCATGGGACTTTTCGAGATACCATGGGACATTTGATCAACCAAAATGAAATAATTTGTGAATTCTGGATCGCATATTGTATTACAAATAAACATTTCTTATTTCCGATGAATTAATTGTCTGTTTGTGTTCAGACCCAAAAAGTAAAATTTTGATGCGCCCTTGGGCCCATGACATGTTTTTTAGTTGGGTCATATTGAGTATGGGCACACCATTGGTGCAGGGTGAGGTCCTAGGAATAACTCGGAGAGATACTGGCTTCCTTTTAAATGCATCAATTTTAGATAGGTAATCATTCTGATGTTGCTTTTAATATACAGTTCATTTGCTTATTTAATGTCATAAAATTTAATTACAGTTTGCGCTGTCAGGATGGTTTGCAGGATACAGTTATGGCTGTCAGCCCGTCGATTATTCAAAAACAGACCAAGCTATGAGGGTAAGGTTTGTTCACTGTGTGACAAAAGACAACAGGTATTTTATGGTTTATAATCACTATCCCAGGTTATTAAGAGAGTACTGAGAGCACTGTTAAAACTGCTTGTTGTGTGAGGTTTGTATTGTCTTCTCGTACTCTATATATTTGTGTATAAGGCAAGGTTTTAATCCTTGTAAATAAATAGGACACATAAACTGACGACAGATGCCACAACCTCTCTGCATGTGGGCACCAAAATAAGCCAAAAATTCCCGCTGACTAGCTGACAGTGTTATTTAACTGCTGGGCCTATACAAAATGTGAGGCTCAAAGCTTTCACTTCTACCTCATTTAATTTTCAAGGTAGGCAGTTTTCAGCAATATTGACTGACCTCATCTTATATATGAAATCGCCTTATATGCAAGGCCAGTTATTTGCTGCATCACAGTTTATTTTCTCACAACTACATCACCCTGTCATATCTCAGTGATAAGCCTACATAGTACTGGAGTATTTAAAAGCTAAATATTATAGCTATAAAGAAAACAATTCATGTCACAGAAGCTATAGACAACTGATAGTGATAATATATTTCTTTTTATCCAACATTTGTACATTTCCTCACAAAATATTAATTGCCAATGTAGTCTGTTTTATCAGCAGTCTATATATATATATATATATATATATATAGATAGATAGATAGATAAGTCATAAAAGTGCTTAGCATAAAAGCTTCATATAGATTTGTGTTGTATATAATTCTAACACTTCATTGATTTTAATTATTTTTTATGGTAAATTGGTTTTGGTTGATTTGCCCTTCTTGCATATGGTTTAGTGGGCACAGTAAATGCTATGTCTCTATTGTGTTGTAGTTAAAAAAATTACTTAGAAGAGTCATCATACAATCAAATTATAAACTCAGAGATAGATCTAAAATTGGCATTCAGTATTTTTCTTCAAGAAGCAGGGTTAAAATTAATATCTAGCACACATGCATGCACGCACACACACACACTGGGCTTGACACCACAATGAAAAGTAAATATCAGGTCTGTATGCCACTGAAGGAATCTGAACAGTCAGCTCCATACAGAGGTTTAGTCCATACATGAGTTTTATTATAATTTTTTTAAATAGGAAATCTTTTAATCAATTTATGGTCTCTTTAATAATGTTGAATTTTCTAAGAAATGAATGACTTCGTTATATAACTATCATATGTATAAGAGATTGTTATACAACATTTAATGGTGGATATTAATTATATTTATTACAATGTGTAGATAGTTCTATACTGCTAACACTTAAAATCTTTTTATTTTTTAACTTTTTATTTTTCAGATGGTAAATGCCTGTTGGTGGTTCTATTTTTCAAAATTTATAGAGCTCATGGACACTGTATGTATAATTTATTGTTGTTTTCTAGTAGTAAATTTATCTTTGGTTTGATCATAATATGATTTTGACAGAACTGTTTTTCCACATTTGCTAAATATTTGTATTTTTACTGTACACAAGACTTGGTTAATATATTTTTAATATATACATGATAGGGTCTATGAAAATAGCCATTAAAATGATAGAAATCAGTTTATTTTAATATCCATCTCTGACTGCAGATGGTATTATTAAAACTTGTGCCCATGGGAAATTTCTGGGTTAAAGCATTTTATTGTGTATTAATACTGTTCTAGAAATATCTACATTATTTGTCACATTTGTAATTCACAAATGTAATTTTTATATATATATATATATATATATATATGTATTGGATATATAAATTAGTTTTCCAAGTTTCATCTGGTCACTACATAATTTCACCGGGACAAGGATAAGAGCGAAGTTTAATTTCAATTCTATCTCTAAATTCCATCTGGCAACGAACAATACTATGAATTCAGTTTCAGAATAAAACAAATTCCATTTCCAAATATAATGAAGTTGTCTTCAAATGTTGTATTTTCCATTTCAAAATGGCAAATATCTTTTCAAACACAATTTTCCATTTCAAAATACAGGTTTTTCATTCAAAAACTACAAAACATTCATGCCTCACATACATATATTATGAGACATTTATGACAGCAAAGTCAAAATAAAAGATAAAGTAAACAATTGGGGAAAACAAAGAATTACCACAAAAACTAATCAAAATGCTCAACTATTAATCTTAAATCAGTCTCTTTAATAATTAACTGCAAAGTAGTAAGAATTAGAGCTCAGTTTATTCAGTGTTAACTATAATAACTAATATATTTCGATAAATGTCATTGCAGCGATGAACCAAAATATTGACTTCATTCAATATCTGATTTCCACTGCACGGTAAAGCAATAAGAGTTTGAAACCATAACATTAAGCATTTCAATGACTTATTGCCCATTCGTAACTAGACAGAAATTTAACTACTATAACATATCCCGATACATTAATTATAAGTCACATAACTATGTGTACACTGACTTTCAGCTCGTATTGTGCCCAGACCTGGGGCAAATACATTTCAAATGTGTTTAGATAAGTTACATTGAAGTGTGCTCAGATACAGTTACATATCTAGATACATGATTTATGAATGTATCTAGATAAGTTACCGATTACATTCCAGACATATCTAGATTGCTGAATAATCTTCAGTGTTCTTTACATTATTTAGAATGGGCATACCCCAAGTCATAAAGAGGTCTCCATAATGTTAAGTCCCTCCCTTCCCCTGGATTTGTTGCTGGCTTGGTTAGACTGGGATGGAGATAGTCGTGTTGAATAACTGTGACTGGTGTTATGTTGAGCTGATTTACTAAGCTGGGTGTGTCTAACTTAAATCCAATTAAGGTTCAACCAGACAATCGGGAAAATTAATTTCAGGTGACCTGTGAGTGGCAAGTTACGAGTGCAGCTGAGAGGAGTACTTCTATAATAATGAATAACCTATATAATCTTTCATTATCACCTCGTTAAAAACTGAAAAAAAGTTGCTTTTCTCTCACCTGGAATTTCTACCTCAAAACACAAATTCCATCGCTGCGATGTTCACAAGTTATTTTGAGAACTTGGAATATCAATGCCCCTACATGTGAGGGGTGAAGCTAAATAAGATTTTTTGTCAGTAATAAATTCAATAACTTATTTTGTTTATTTGCAGTTGTGTGTGCTTACATTATTTTTCAATTTTTTTTCTAGGTATTTTTTGTTTTGCGGAAAAAGTACAATCAGGTGACCTTCCTTCATGTATTCCACCATTCAGTGATGCCATGCTCTTGGTGGTTTGGTGTTAAGTTTGTGCCTGGTAAGTGTAGTGATATATATATGTCTGTCAGTGTGTCCATCTGTCTGTTTTAATTTAGATTCATACGTTATTGAATTATTGTTATTTGAACACAGGAGGATTTGGAACTTTCCACGCCCTGCTCAATTCTCTGATCCACTTCATTATGTATTTCTATTATGGATTGGCTGCCTTTGGACCAAGGTTCCAGAAATATCTCTGGTGGAAGAGGTATATGACCACAATGCAAATGGTAAGGTATAATCTGCGTACTTGTGTGTTTGTGAGTGTGTGAGTGTGTGTGTGTGTGCGAGCGCACTCGTGCGCAGGAAAAGTGACTTGTAAGTCTCTAATTTCAGTTAATGGTAATTTTAAACTGTTTTTGTTTCATTTTCTACAATGTTCTATAAAGGAAATCATTTTGTTTGCATTTTCAGATTCAGTTTGTATTGGTCTGTTTGCATACGTCACAGCTGTTTTTTATTGAATGTAATTACCCGATGACATTTGCCTATTGGATTGGCTCTTATGCAGTCATCTTCCTTATAATGTTTGCTGACTTCTACAAGAAAGCATACAAAAAGCCAGCAGCCAATGGCAAAGCTGATACCAATGGAGCGATCACAAATGGCGTAAAGAAGGCAAATTAACAGAGACAATATTAGGAACACTACCAAGATTGAAAGGCAGAACATTTGTTTCTAGCAGTGGATAAATCTGTTTTGTTACTTTTACTGCACATATTTATGCATAGGCAAATATTGCAAAGAGAACAAGTTTTCTATGGAATATTGAAGATATTTATATACTTGTAATTCCTGACAACTGGTTAGATTGTTATGTTGTATCAGGTGTGAGGTAAAATAGATGTTTGTTCTTTTGTACTCGAGATACATACCAACTAATTGTGATACTGTGCAAGTATGGCTAGCAGCATCATGTTTGTTTGAGGTCAAGTTAATCACCAACAGATTCAGCAGTCTTGTGAACATATTCAGTATGCCCACCATTCATCTTGTATTCATGTTCATATTGCTAAAGCCAGTCTTGTTCAGCTTCAATTTTTTTAATGTGGGTGACATTTATTTGCCTGAGATGGATATTTTATTTAGTATAGGCATTTAGTGATTTTTTTGTCTATTTGGTCAGTGTTGTAGTAATGGCCTTATTTTGTTAATGTGTTATCTGTGTGTTTTGTTTTTCTTATTTTGTGTAGATACAGTGCTTGAAAGGTTTGTTTTTTTGGCTATATCTTCGATTTATGATAATGGGACACAAAGACACAAACATAACTCCCATATACACCAGACATGCATTTAGACAACTGTTTTGGTAACATTGCCTGTTTTTTTTATTTATGGTGATTAGTGAAACCTGTCTGAGCTGTTGTTGCTTATTGAGCTAGAATAGAAGTGAACTGTAACATTTCTTTACATGTAGTATACAAGCAATATCTTGGCATATTGTCCACTATAGAACAAATATACATTTGCTGTTTCAAAAGTGAAGTGTAACTTCAGTCCATTTTACTCACACACTATATATTTGTAATTTATTGAAATATCTGTTAACTTATATTAAATAGTTATTTTAATTAATACTGAATTATGCTGTAGCATCGTTTTTAGAAATGGATTGGTGACAAATGTATGGCTGTGATCAAGATATTTTCAGATGGAATTGTGTTGGTGAACAAAACGTGCTAGAAAAATATTCGTTACTGCAGTGTGGTCAATAGTTTGTCATCATAATTTTCAAGTTTATAAATATAATACACTCATTAAAAAAATTATGATTTCAATATTGACTGATTATAATAAGTCTAAATTTTAACTGATAACGTCTCTTCATTTGAGGAATCAACACATTAGGTAATATTAAAATGACATTGCAGCTTGTATTATTTATTTTCATTATACTATGTCAACGTTTGATGCAGTAGGTTATAGGGCATTGCAGTTTGTATGGGGCAGGGGCTGTAATCCAGTCTTCTCCATCTCGATACAAAATTCAAAATGGTTGTTGGAATTGATTTCTTAATGTGACACATTCATTTATTTGTGGCACCACAGTAGGATTTTTTTTCCTGATAATTATTTGTTTTCTCTAGCATTTATGTTTTATTTGGTAGGAAAATTCTGTAACCTGGTCAGTAAACTATTCAAACTAAATGTATGTGGCCTATTATTCCAGATGAAAAATGGTTACTCCTGTGGTTTTGTTATCATGTGAAATGTTTTAATTTCACTCATTTTGATCTTGTTTCATCTACAAACTGATTTAGCGTCTGGTAGTGTGTTAGCGTGTTGAATGAGTTTGTAAGATCTTTGTACATTTCAACTGAACTCATCAAGAAAACTAATGTAATTACGTCCTAGTAATGTGATGTCTACCTCTATAAATGTGTGTAACAGTCTAATCCAAAATGTGCAAGCGTACAAAACGATAAACACTAATGTTTATACTTTTGTGCATTACATGCTGTACTCAGAAAATGAACAATCACTTGCTCAGAATGGCATACTACTGGTGAATATTTAACAATCAGCAGCTAAAATGACAAGATTTTGTTTTAATGTTACATTTACTTTGACATGTCCATGGCAACTGTGTAGTTTATGGTTAACCTGAAAGTCAGAATCCAATATACCCTTAAAACCAGTTTATTTTTGTATTACATCTTGTGTAGAATTGTATGGTGTATTCATGTGCTACCAGTTTTAATACATCAAAATATAATCGTGCTTCTAGGTAACAAAGGATTCTGCATTGGTTTGAGTTATATATTTAATAATTTTGTGCTCACGACTTCATTATTTGTTCTAATCCACTACCAACTATTTGTTTAATGATTAATTGTTTTAACATATTACATTTCCCAGGCTTTATCAGGGTAATCGTATATTTAGTGGGCCAATTACAGTCACTATGTGAAACACTTAATTTGACAGATTTAAACAATTTTCCTTGGTTATCTCCATTTGTTTTCCATTATCAAAAACTATATAGTGTATGAATGGTTAGTTTTATCTCCGAATCAGCTTGTGCATTGATTATTTGCTGTACTGTTGTCATGCCACTCTCATGTAAATACTGAACATACTGTAGACATTGCTCTTGAGTTAATGACATTCTGGATTTAAAGACAATAAAATTATGGCTGTATTGCGCACCGAGTGAAAAAATATACTTTGCATCAGTTGTCTTTTTTTTAATTCCAAAATAAAATGGCAGCTAATTAAAATATTACAAGAAAATAAACAGCTGGTGTTGTTTGAAAATTGACTGCATGAATGATGATGGGGCAATAATATAAAATAATTGAAGTTATTGTCATTGGTATACAATAACAATTTTTTTCTACAGCCAACTTGTCTTGAATAACTAACGTAGACAGAAGATATGATTACAAGGTGGTTAACTGAGGATTTGCAGAGTTGATATGGTGCCCTCATTTTTATTCACTCATCTGAAAGATTACACTTTGAAGCTGTCCACTTTTCTGAAGAATATTCATTCATGTTTTATATTTGGATTAACCAAAAAAGGTGTTTATTAGAATACACACACATATTGGACCTGTAGATGTTGTCACTTGTGACATAGAAAGCTATGGTTACTATTACTTCATCTTTACAACAAAAAACACAATGCTGTCTACTGAGACCATTTATTATTTCGTACAGAGTTAATCTAAACTTCAATAACTTACTGTTGTAAACCACATGAAGTTGCAATTTGAAGAGCTTGCTGCAAAACTAATCTGCAACAACTGTACAGTTCAGTACTGCTAACTTAATCACAAATGGTGATAAATATTGTATGGTCTAAAATGAGTCTGCCTTACATAGGTTTTCTTTAAAATGGACATCCATGTGAATTTACAAATTAACAACTTCTATGATGTTATGCACCAATAGTCTGCTCCACAGATGTCTTCAAAGCTTTCCTCTTTGCTCGTTCCAACAGTCTCCTTTCTCTTTCATATTCCTTCATCCGCAGCACCCAACTGTGAGATAAGACATTTTGCATCGCATAACTTTTTTTATTTTCATTTAAGAATTGATGGCACAAAATATTATCAGTAAAAATAAAATCTTTCCCATTCTTTCATTTGCAGCACCCATCTGTGAGATTAAAAACTGCATCCCATCAAATTTTTATCATAACAAGATGAAATAAAAAGCACATCACAGATCTTCATACTGATAATTTCTTACAAGATGTTTTTATCATTAAAAAAATCTTCCTGCTAGCCACCAAATATGTAGCATTTGCCTCTATTACTTACTCTTCATATTCACATTGCTCCCATTTGTGTTTTTCATGTTTACAGCTTACAACCCAGGGAAACTTTTCTTGTCTACATTTGTAGAAGTCTATCAGCAGATGTGCACAAAAATCGCGCTGATCAGCTGGAATACCTGCAGCTATCATCTCTTCCTCTGTTGCTATGGACTCTGTAAACATCAAAATATCACCATTACAAGACTTCAGCAATGTGTCATGAATGATGCATACAGTCTACACCATAACAAAGATAATAACAGCTAGAATCTCAGGCTTTAAGGTTACTTAGTCTAGTCAATACCGACTGTTACCATTATGGAAAATTGAATAAAATTCTTTCCATCTTAATAATAACAGTACTCTTAAATATAACTGATTGTGCTAATAACTTTATTAAACATAGCAAAGCATGTTACTGTTAGATAGTCCCTTTCAGATGCAACAACATGCTGAAAATGATTGCGTAACACATTAATCTATTTTTTATAAAGAATTCTTTTGGTAAACCTAAATCAACTGTTGAAGAAACATCATGCAATACAATAGTTATCAGTTTGGCCACTTATGGAAACCAGTGAAAATTTGTAATGGGACATACACAATGAATGTGTTACTGTTAGCGTTTGCTCCAAAGAAGCTGTCTTAATTATCAAGTAACAAGCCAAATTAGTGAATACTTGACAAAACTTCACAAGAAAACTCAATGATTCAAGTACGGGAGAGGTGGGGAGATTCGACCACCTTACACTTCAATGGTTTGACTGTAGTATATGCGATACAGCAATCGGCAAGAAGTACTTTTCTACTGGTCTCTTAATGTTTAATGTTCCCAATAAGGCATTGATCACGTGATTTGTGACCCAATTCAATGTCGTAAACATTATTTACATAAGCAAAGTGGCAGAAGGGGAGGTTCAACCACAGTGTGGGGTGGTTCGCCCACACGCGGCGGGGATAATCGACTGACAGTTTGCTATGTGGAAATAGTTTTCAACAAAAATGTTCTGTTTCTTATCATTCCTAATCTTTCAGTATTCACTTTTTGTTTCTTTTCATGATTCACATGTCACCATATATATATATATATATATATATATATAAATTATAATACTTAATAAATCCAAGCCTTTACAAAAACGTAAAATTTGCTTATATATCTATAACATAGTACATCGATGATGATGATGACTGATGTTTTACGGTCACTTTTGTGCACACAGTAGGCTAAATAGGCTGAGCAATTTCAGAAGTTGAAACACCCTTCATATATGCCCAAGCTAAGATTAGAATATGGGTGGTAGTGATCTGTGGTCCAACGCACTACTAACTAGACCACAGAGGCGACCCTTCATTGTTTCATAAAACTATTTGCAATAAACGAAGACCCATATTTACAGCATATCATAATATTACTATTTCATTTGTACAAAGAAAAATAATAAAAATAAGTGTAGTTAACAAACAACATGTCAGAGAAAAGTCTACCACAATACTGGGCTTTGCGTCTGATGTAAATTAGGCTATAAAACGTCACATGATTCATAAGGCTGTACCTGGAGAAAATGATTGTACTAACAGTTTATGTAAATTAGAAATACGTCACATGCTCTTTATCTGACAACCCATTTAGGATAATGATATAGAAATTATATTCCGCAAAGAGCGAATCAACAAAATGGATCGACCACTTTTGTTTCCCTTGTTATTTCTAAATTTATTGATGTAAGCTTATATAAAAGGTACATTTTATTTCTACATACATTAATTGTTTGAAAGGATACCACACAGAAAGCTAATGAAGATCAAACACCATGAAAATCTAACACAAACTGAAAGGCGCAAATGTTGCTTACAGACTTCTGAAATGTTGCCACCTAATGGCAAAAGTTAGAATTTTCAGTTACTAATTGTTTTTTGATAGTGTATTGTTGCAAATTGTTTAAAAGTAAACATAAAACAATTATTAAGTGATATATTATGTTACAACCTAAAACTATTAAGTGTAATAAATAAAGAATAGGGTTTTAATGTTGTTCTCCCCACCTGGTCTAACCTCCCCACCTCTCCCCTATATGATGTGGTAATCAAATGTAAATGAATGAGCTCTGAAATACTAAGAATAACGAATGATCTGTTGTGCTCAACTTTAGCCAGAGTTTAATTACAGCAATTCTGTGAAAAATATGGGTCACCAATGAGTGAAATTTGAGAGGAGCATGGGAGTGCTATATTGATGGCACATTCAAGGCTGTCATTGCTCCCTTTAGACAGTTGTGTTCAATCCATGCTTTCTTAAAGAGAATTGACAATATTAAGCAGGTCCGCCTCGTCTTCACCCTTTTCAGACTTTGAGGCTGCACTCTGGTGTGCTATCCGTGAAGTAATCCCTTACATCAGGGTCCGAGGGTGCCATTTTGGTGCAAAGTTCAGGATTTGGCCGCGGCATATATGGAAGTTGCAAAAACACATAAATTCATCTGCCTTCTCTTCTGTTTGCCCTTCCTACCAGCAGAACAAATGCAGCCTGTCTTCACAACCATCCTTGCCCTAACAACTCAGCCATCTTGATGCAGCATATGAACAAATACTGATTTGATCTATTTGGTAATAACTTGTATTTTAACTAACTGACAGGCGAATAAAATCAAGGATGATGGTTCCTGAAAGTGAATATAAAATATTGCGAAACTACCTTACAGGCGAATAGTACTACTATATCTATTAGCCTATAATTAGGTGATCCTGTGTCTAAATGATTGGTGGCCAAGCTGTTTCACCATGGATCATGTTGTCAACAGACCGACTTGTTCAATCATCCTCCATAATCTTTCATTAAGATAATATTGGCTTCCACCAGAAAGCAAGTAATGAATGACCTGAAGTATTATACAGAAGCACAGGCCAAGAGCCTGAAGAGGCATACGCGTCACTGTATTTAATGACCCGACAGATATAACTAAAACAGTACTAAGCTGATATCGGTAATATTCTGTGAAATGTTTTTAATAACCTATTTCTTAAGGCTAATGGCAGTCTATGTCTAAATAGACTTATGCTAATATAGAGTTTAGACTAGAGATCTAGAGAACAGTAACCGAGTAAGGAGATGTCACACGCATGGTTACTGTGGGAAATAACTTCTTAAAAAGTGTATGCCTACTTCGTTCTTTCCTGCCATTTGGAAAGCCATAATTAGGATCAAATGATGATTGTTCGCGCCATTTCGGTGTGACATCTTTTTGTAGTAAATCTGAATAGATGCCACCCATGTTAACACTTCGTACGAAACAACATAACAGTTTGTCCTCTACTCAGTTTGGCAGCGAGAATCGGCGATATTCTCAGAGAACCAACGCCAGCAGACGGAAAATCAAACGCGAATCGTGAAATGAGAGTTTCGAAATTAAGAATGAGCGTTCGAGCAAGTTGCATTCTTTTAGTGGCAGCTTAAGACATATACACAGATACAGTAGACCAATTATAAACTCTCAAACCACCGTGGAAATATTAGCTATTTGAGGGAACATAAAGCCAAATATTTAGTCAGTAATGAAGTGTATTGATTGAAACACTCAATAATGTGATATAGTGTATGTCACTATGTGACAACTAGTGATTTAGTTAGTATACTTGCTTTGTCCGTTAAGTTAAATCGGAGTCCTTATCTCAACAGGACATATATGTGGGAGTTAATAATCTTATATTGAAATGATATTTGCAGTCCATAGCTGTTTTTTACTCTTAGACAAAACAGCCCACGTACAAACACACCTACACAATAGACATTCGATCCGTGATAGGAATATTTTAGCCAAATCATTTCAGCATTAGAGACCCCTACCAATGAAAGTTAATTATGACTATTTATGACTAGGTATTGAAAGTAGTGACAAAGTTACACATTAAACATTATCTGTGTAATATTGTGTTTTTATGTCTTCTATATCTAAATATGTCGACCGTTCCTATATCTTTAGAAAGAACGATGTTATTATGGTAGTTAGTTAGACCGCATATTCAGTCTGGTGGTAGAGAAAAGGTCATAGATTTGACTGTAAATAAGTACATTTTGTTGTTGTTACTTAAAGACACGTCTTTAAAGTTTTTCACGTTTCATTTAATGGAATGTATTTAATTGTCGAAAATACATTTAACTGTGAATGAGTACACTAAGATTTCAGGAGAAATAAGTAGCTGTCACTTTTAGCCGGCCTCGGCTTGTCAGCCTTGTGGAGTTGTTGGGTTTAGACCCTATTTAAGAATCTAGACGAGTAAATCTATAACGTTGGATTAATAGAAACCTACATAGCTGCAACTGCAAACCTTTGAGTATTTATTAAATATTTATTGTTATGTAAATAATTCCATTTATTGTAGCCAAAAAGGCCGAATTATGGCAAATGTAATAGTTCTATTCTAGACTTCTCTAGACTAGATCTGCTACTATGTACGAAGTAGCTGTGTTACCCTCCATCTTGACAACAGTGGCCGTTTCTAAATGGGACCGTCCCATTTCGCAACTGGTATGGTTTTAAAAATGCCTGCCTGTTTAGTAACTATGTGGGAACGAAATGTTGCGCTGATATTTCTAAATTGTCTCTATTATTGGCCAGTTATCTAGCAGAATGATATGCTGTTGTGAAAATTTAATTGAATATAAATTATATATAGACCTCTATATATAGATGTGAACAAATAAATGCAGAAAACAGTAAATTATTCGAAGTTGTTGAACAGTCCTCATCACATTTTGAAACAGGATCAGTAGTTTTGAAAAGGGAAACAGACCAATTCACCAAAAATACATGGTTTTCAGAAATGATTTATTATGTTTTTAAGTAAATTATATATACATATATAAATGCACACAAACACGTGCAAAAATAATATGGTGCACAATCAAATTTATCTGATCTTCCGGATGCTGTGCAAAATCAGGTTGTTGCAAAATGGGCCACCCATCTTACAACCTCAAGGGTTGTGATTGCTAAACAGGAAGGTCCTGTTTGATGTATGGTATTGTGGTCTAGTATAGTGTGCTGTGCTGTGCTGCCCATTACCTCTGACTTCAGCATTTGAAGCTTCCATTAGGTTTACCTCACCATTAGTCTATATTAGTCTAGCCGCTACCCATTGATGAGTGAAAGTTGGGTGTCCCTAACAGAAACCAAAGCTCCTGTTGGCATAGCTCTGTGGGTCACTGAGACACTTACCATGTGAAGGAATGAACTATGAAGGGGATAAACTTTGTTTTAATTTAAAGAACCCATGATATGAAAGTAATTTCAGCTGACTTACTGCAGAAAATTTGATATTTTCTGTTATATTTGCTTTGCATGTTATCCATGACCATGTTATAACAGATCCAGACTATAGATCTAATTATACCTAATTGTATTCAGTAAACCATATTCATAACAATATTATTGCTAGAGATATGGTCAAATACTATTGAATCCGGTAGTCAATGCTGATCCTATAGTAAATAAAAAAATTCTTTGTTAGTTAGCTGGAGTTGGTTAAATCAAGTTTCCTCTTACTGTATAGGCTAACCTTGGTTTTTTTCTTCTTCAAATTATTTATTTCGACATTCAAAATACATCATTTTAACAAAAGCAAACGCATACAGAATGTTAAAAATGAAGTTGCTTGAGTCATTGCTTATACAATTAATCCACCCTTAACCTAACATTAATGATGAGTTTAAAAATAAATAGATGTGGAGGTTTAGCACTCTGACTTTTCCCCCAGTAGTTACTACCCTAAAGTATACTCAATTAATTTAGGGGAGAAGTGGGGGGTTCGACCACCTTACACTTTAATGGTTTGATCTTAGTATACACAATGCAGCAATTGACAAGAAGTACTTTTCTACCAATCCCTCAATGTTTAATGTTCATAATAAGTCATTGATCATGTGATTTGTGACCCAATTCAATGCGTAAAGATTACTTATATAAGCAAAGTAGCAAGAGTGGAAGTTCGACAAAAGTTCAAATTTTGATACAACCACTTTCAGTCGCTAATTGTTTTTGGTGGTGTATTGTTGCAAATTGCTTCAAAGTAAATACAAAACAATTATTCAGTGATATATCATGTTCCAGCTTAAAACTACTGCAACTCGACAAGTCACCCATTTTCAACAGTCCGATTCACGCCAATCACTACATGGAACGATCCATTTTGTCACAGATCGCACATGTTGAATGACATTCTTACATTTAAATGTGTTCCATATTTTGTCAGATTCGCATAATTGATATATGGAATATCGGCTGTAAGCTTATTAAAATATGCGGATCAATTTGCGACAGTGTTAGTGTGACTGGATTCATCTGAATTATTTAGGAACTTAATATATAGTAGCAATTTTTAATAGTTTTTCTTGAATGTTTTATCAATGAATATGTAAGGGTTGTCAAAACAAAGGAGAACAATTTGTGGTATTAGTGTCATAATATCTGCTGGATTTTTGGCAAAATCTTAAAGCTCTTTTTTCCTTTGAAGGGATACTTGTGGGAAAATCTTCATTTACCAAGTACTGGAGATATGGCTAATCAGAAGTTACTTGCAGTCTGATTGAAACAGGATTTATAATAATAAAATAAAAGGGGAAGGTGCAATTATCCCTGAATACTTTACATTTAGCCACTAAAATCCTGCACACTGAGTGGATTTTCATTTGTTTGTGATAATTTGTCTTTAAAACCCGATAAGAAAATGATATTTTTACTTTGGAAAACCATGTTTTTCATATCTCGGAATATCATGGAAAGTTTTGTTCCACCATCTACATGAACCCTGTGAAACATCCAGTTCCTGTTCCTGGTTTGCATTTAGTTTATTTTAAAGTTATGTGCTTCATTTTATTTCAGCTGTTGCATACATGTTATTTTATTTTTTATGTTAATAATTCTAAGTGACTGCAATTAATTATACTGAAATAGGAAGTTAACCTTATTTTTCTTACATCTATAACAGTTCCAAACATGACCTACAACTTCACCCCAGCAACCAACTTTGGGCCACGTCTGAATGACCTGCCAATATTTGACTGCACCTTTACCCAGGTGACCAGAGAATGGATGAACTTCCAGAAGGGTTACTGTAGTGCGTACGAGCTTGATTTTGCACGTTGTGCTAGTCGAGTTGGTGCAGTAAATGCGATGAGGGATTGCAGAAAGTACATGGAGGATATGCAGGAGTGTGCATATCACAGAAAATCGGTTTGTATTATGACGCGGATAGTTTTTACTTCCACAATCAACTCTCATCCGAACATAACATGATAAACAACTATCACCAACAACTAGTATTTCTTCTTCCTAATTTGGTAGCATTTACATCACAAACAAAAATGTTAAGAAGAAATTTCTGTGATTATCATTGAATCACAAATGTAAGAAATTCTTACTAAGAATATTCTTATATAAATTGATGTCATTGCCACATTACTGAGAACTTGATTCAATAGTTATCCTAAATGGAAATTTGCAGATTTGGTCACAATAGATTATGATTTATGTAGATGTGAAAGGTTCCATAAATATTATCTATAATAAAAGTGTAATAAGATTAACATAATTCTTTCCTACATTGTTGAAGTATTGCAGTATGAGTCTAATAAATCTCTTCAAAATCTTGTAGATTCAATTTAAGTGTCAATGATAGTGGACGGTGATGTGATTTATAAGCAAAATTTACATAAATATTCAGAGATTCTGTAGATTTTTCGGCAAGATTGTTCATACTTTCGATAGAATAATTTGTTTTGATGCATATATTTTAAATGCATTTGGTGAATACAGAACTAAACATTATAAAGACTGTTAAATGAAAGAATCATGTTAACCATTTATAAAAGTGCGTTCCTTTTGTCAACTTGACCACCAGCATTTGTGTATGGGATCTAGTGATATATTTAAATGAAAATAAAGTATGGTTCACACTCGTACTTGACCAACAGATAGTCCAGACTTAATAATAAAACATTCTCCATGTCATGTTGAAAAGTAAGGCAAAAAGAGTGAAGTTTTTAATTATTTTATGATCTGTTCAGAAAAATACAATCGTTTTATTTTGGTCTGTTATGTGGTGATTCCAAAGTGCATTGTAACACCTTGTACCACAGTACATTAAAATCAATATAACTTGTTATTATATATCTGCTGTTTTTCACTGATATAGCACTTAAATTAGAGTTGTTATTGAAAATGAAAACCATTTCCTAGTTTGCGTTTGGCAACTAATCTAGATATTGCTTACCACTTTATGGCTAAATGTGTGGTAACTGTATGACTAAAATGGTGTATCCTTCCTATCTGTATGAAAGCATCAGATGTTTTATGTTTGCATATTAATTTTCTATGAATATACTGTGAGAGATAGTTATGTTTCATTT
Source organism: Paralvinella palmiformis (assembly GCA_025642065.1). Taxonomy (NCBI): domain Eukaryota; kingdom Metazoa; phylum Annelida; class Polychaeta; order Terebellida; family Alvinellidae; genus Paralvinella; species Paralvinella palmiformis. The sequence continues at coordinate 525,061 of JAODUP010000209.1, read as the reverse complement.
TAGAATAATGGTTTTCTTTTTTTACCTTCAAATTCCAGCTTGAAAGGTATAAGATAATGCAGGCAGAAAGAAAGAAACAAGGCAAGTCTTACATGCCACCACCTCCAAAGGATAGCGTAGTTACATGGTACCCACAGATATCTTGATTACATCATAATAATTGTGGCCTGTTTAAGACACCCGACACCAGAAGTAACTCGTTGAACTGTGTGAAAGCAAATGGAATATGATTAGCAGTTAACCAATAGATCATTTCTTTGGAGGATGAATAAATCTGTTATATAACGATGTTGTTTATGTTATGTGTGTCTGTGGTTGAAGTAAATTTGCAAGTTGAACTTAAAATGTGTTAACTAAACTATTTCCACAGTATTTTACATTAACCCTAGTTTGCTTATTGTTAGAAATAAAAGATATTTTTTGACAAATAAATTCATGTGAAGAAAATTAACACACACTACCACCAAGGTCTATCACACAAATGTTGAAATGCTATTTTTATGAGATGCCTTTGTAACATGAACTTGTACAGGATAAAGTACAAGAGTTACTGCAGTTTAGACATTCGATTTATAGGTCTATAATAACAATATAGATCTACCAGGGTACTCATTGTTTAGTTTTTTCCCATCATCAAGTGGCTTCAGAGGTTTTGTGTTCTCTCTATTTGTTATGGCATCCTGGCAGTATTATTATCAACTTTTAATATCGATTGCATTTGTGTCCTGATTGTTTTGGTCTTTATCTGGTTTTAGAACATTCTGTCCTAGTTCAGTGATGGGATGTTTATTTTTCCTTTGGACTATCGTATCTTGCTTGTGCATACTGTTGGTGCGTTGTTGGCTGATTGTCTGGGTCATTTTATTGTTTTAATCTTCCATCCTTAACAAGTGACTTAGCTGAATGTTGTCATCACATCTTGTTAATTTAGAAGTGATATTTTGATGTGTTCTTGTTGTGTAAAGGTTCAGTCTATCTTGTGGTTACTCCTCAAGAAGTCTTCTGATATTACTACACCCTATGAGTGTTTTGTTTAACCTCGCTTCATATATCACCAAGGGGTCAACCACGAGGGGAACCTCACATAATGATAATAATGTATATTTAATAAAGTGCCCTTACTAGCAGGAGCAGCTCAAGATTATTGCCAATAACATGTAGTTATGTCCCCAAATAATATATGCAGAGAACCTAGTAGTTTTAAAGGTAATAGATCCTGGAAGCTGACCAAGTATATCAAATAGATAGAGAGAAATTTATTTCCAACTTCCATAGTACAGACAAATATATATATATATATATAAATAATCTGCATTATAGACATATGATGTGACAAGACAATTAGCCTATGAGCTGTCTTCCATAATATAATAGTAGGGGTTCCTGTGACATGTACCTGTCCCAATATTGTAAATGTGGGTTATCAACTTAAATAATAAGGCAGCAAGAAATAGTGACAGGATTACTTTTCTCTGTAGCATTAATAACTATCCCATCACAGGAGCCTCAAAATATAAAATTCAGTTTCTCTCCTTCTTAAACTTTCATTGGGTGAGGTCATTAGATTAGACTATGTAGCCTCTTCAGTTGATGATTCATTAGTTGGTCTTTAACAAGTGGATCTACTCATTATTTTAGAATGGTGGTCTTTCATAGAGTTGGTATAACATAGCAATGTTATTAACTTCTGGTCTTGAACTGATCCTTGACAAGGTTGGCAGAAGTTTGGCCTGTCAACATCTCTATAGTCTTGATTCAACCTAATTTTCCTCAGGCCTATGCCGTATAAGTGAGGTCAATTACAACCATTTCGCCGCCGTATTCCGCGTTATACACCAGACTAATGAGTCACTTTTTTAAAACAATAAATCTACTCTGGTGAAGTTTGTTTATTAAATACAACATCAAACAATTATATTATATGACTTCCATCAACCATTTCTAATGATGTACGAGTCTCCAGCTACAGATTATCCTAATTTCTCCTGCGTGTTATACAAAACTAAGTTTTAATTATTTGTGCACTTGGCGCTGGTGGCGGCTTAATTATCATCATCGCGAAAAAGCGTTTAGTCGGCAATCATAGAATCATGCTAACCTTGTATCATCTTAGTAATCACCATAACGTCACTATGCCACATCCTCCAGTTTCAGCCTTTTGCTTTGCAAAATGCCTGCAGGCATCATCTTCTCAGTGTAAGTCCACACCCATTCATAAACCGGCTACACCATACCGGTGAAGCTTTGAATCCAGTCTCTACCTCGTATTACTTGTCCCGAGTAAACTTGATAGCTTGATAGCCAGTATAAACATTTCTTCTGCAGTCTCTTACTGGTTTTTCACTAACAGCAAAGTTGTTGTTTTCTTCGGCAGACTTTTAACTTAAACCGTGCATAGTACGAATTTCGCTTTCGTTTCAAACTCATGGTGTTGGAAAGTGCGTCGTAAATATATCAGTATCAATTTCTTCACCGACAGCGATATATATATATTATATGCGGATTTTCAACTTTGGTTACCTGCTAAACATACTTAGATAACGGCGACAACCTGGGGATTCTCCCCGAAAAACAAAACAAACAATGTTATAACTAATAAACTAACTTGTCACACCAAACCGCAATGTGACAGTGATTTCACAAGTATCGCTAATCATCCGTTTTGTGGTCTAATAACGCTGACTATAAACTATTGTGTACCACAAAATCTGGCATAACTTGAATCAATATAGTTTGGTGGCTTTAATCGGTATTTATTGGATAAGACTATAGTAGGCAGAGATTTTGTTCAATGTAAACCATTTCTGTTTATTAATTTATTATTTGCAAAACAATGATGTATTAGGACCTTTTGTGGCTATAATTATTATTATAAAGACATATAAGTTACCATAACCAAATAGTTTGGTGAAAATTTTATTGTTATTGAATAATAATGATTTAGTAGGCGATTTTGTGACGATTTTATTCGACTCTGGCTATTATTGGGTTGAATCCTGTAGTGTTGTGTCCAGGATGTGAAAATGCTATTAAAATTCCATGCAGATGACAAAGGACAAATTTTATTGAATAACACCACTACAAAATACACTTATACGCAAGAATTATATACAGTATGCATTTATATGTTTTTATCAACTGTGAAAATAGGTTTCAACACACGCTCCCTATTTTCTACGCTTATAAGCATTCTTATTATTATTCTATTTCTCTTGTAATTTTTATCAACGATTGACATTAGTTGCTAATTACATATCTCCGATTATTCACGATAATCTACGAGTAGCACAGTAAGGTGTGAAAGTGAAGCAACACTATTTTACACAAATTTCTAGTTAGATATGTTAAAAACAAAGCCTTAAGTTTTGACAGCTAGCCCACATTATATCTTAAAATATAATTTTCATCGTGATGGGTTTTCGACACTGTCCAATCACAAACAGGTTACCGACCTTTAAAAAGCCACCCGATTTTTGTATTGCCAGTGTTGCAGTATTTTCATATTTCAGTAAAGGACCTTCTGCAATACTATCATTTCCGTAGAGGATAAACCCTCCAGCAAATGTCCCCAACAATCTGGCAAACCACTCAAGATAATCTTCTGTTGATATTTTTCTAATTTATCAAAATTATTCAATAATTATATATCACTGACAAAATTATTTTGTAAATGTTATCATGCCAGTATAGCATGAATGCATGTTACTTCTACTTTAGTACTTTCATATAAATATATCAGAAGTTCTTTAGATTTGCATTTTTTTTAATACTTTACCACACAATATAATTATTATGTTACATATCCATGAAACAGTTTGTGTATCCATCACACACGGAAATAAACGCAATCACAATTTTAACTTTTATTGTTTCAAGGAAAGCATGGTTTATAAACAGGAAGCAGCTCGAACTGAAAATGATAATATCTGTCGTAAAATATGTCAGACAACAAGCAAGCTGATATGATGACACTATAATGCAATAATGCAGAACAAGGTGAACTACAATTCCTAGCTCACTAACAACAATGATTTCTTTGTGTGTTCAGTATCTGCCTTATAAAAACCAAATATACATATCAAACCAGTTTGTATAATCAGGACATTAAACCAAACAGTATAACATAAAACAAACATCCAATAAATAATAATAATTATCATAATTATTACCAATATAAATTATAACAAGTGCTAAAAATGTCATAAATTACATTTAGAAATAATTTTGTTCACAGACACAATCAAAACAACATCCATGTGACTAAATTGCCATAGAAAGCCTAAACTGGAAGATATCACCAAAAACAAGGATCAGACTTGTCTTACAATAGTACAAATCCAAGTTTTGATGAATCCATGATTCAACTCTTAAAACATATAACCACACTTGGATAACAAGGACCAGTACTACATCACTGACTAACATTTGTATCACAGAAAGTCAAGATTTATGACATCCATAAAATGATAAACATCAAATCTACCCATTCATAAAACTCTTGCTTATTTCTACTGAATGACACACAGATGAGAAATTTCTCAGCAATTTTTCTCAATACAAAAATGTGAGACGTTATAATGATGAAGACACATGAACAAGTCATGTGATATTGTGGCAAGAGATGCTGGACTAGCCTCATTAAATAGACATAAAATGCACATACACATAAGATCACCCAACAGATCACTCGGCTGAATACATTTCAGAACGCTTTTTCATTTGGTTACTTCAATTTTGGTTTGCAATCATAATGTATTCTGATTGCTAACTGGATTGCTCTGAGAAATACTCTACAAATTTGATAATTACTACTTAGACACTATAATACACAATAATCTCACTGGTACTTATAGAATGACACACTTTGAGAAAAGATTCTTCTTCCCATGAGTTCTTCTTTTACTAGGGTGTAATACAATTGTGTCTTTTTTATCAGGCCTCTTGGTATGCGTAGAATTACTTGTCGTGAAAAAACCTTTAAAAATTAATATTTCAATTCATTAGCACCATATAATATACACATCAAACAATATGGGTACTCTAAAGTTTATCTAGCTTTATAAATTACATTAAAATTTCCATTTGTGCAACTAAGAAATTAATGGCTAGTCTATATTACTAAAATATCATAAACAATACACTTACTGGTAGAGCCTATTTTTTGTGTTGTTCCTTCATCTGTGGTAGAATTCACCTCTGCTAAGTACCTCTCAGCCAGGAAACGAAAAACTGCATGAATATATATTTAAGAAAGTTGTCAGTTTTGCACATTACATGTCATACACACTTTCGTGACCAGTGTTTACTAGTAATAATAGTTTTCAATGTGCATCACAGGAGTGTCATATACACAAGCTGTGGACACTCTAATAACCAATTAATTAGATAATGAGAGTGCACTTGTTCCCAGATATATCATGATAACGTCCTACAATTAGCAATATAAATGACCATAAACAGTGCATCAATAACAATGCAGCATGTGCATGGTAAGCCACACATGGTAAGTAAATAATTTATTTCTGTAACGTTATGAAATCTTCATGGCAATAATATATTCTATCATGTATTCTATAACCAAAAGAAAGTACATTATAATCATGACTACATTAAGATAGCAATTAAAGCAGATCACAAGTGACATTAATGTAAAAATAAAGACAGAACATCATAGAATAGTCAAGAGAAATAATCCGATTTCATAAGGCATGGCAAAATCATGTTTTATATTAAATATGAGACACTTTTTTTTAATAATATATCTATATATTCACACTCACCATCATCAACATATGTGTTGTCTTTTACTGATGTTTTATAAAATTTTAGATTCAATCTAGTTGCTTGTTCTTCAGCTTCTTCCCTGCAAAAAATGCAAACAAATTATAAAATCAACTTTTTATTTTTAATCCATTAACAAATTCATTAGAATTCTGTTGTTTGTCAACAGATTAAACAAAATCATATCCATATATCACACTGCAAGCATAAATCTAAATATAAAAACATATAGCTCATCAATGTCCTTGTTATACACATTACCCATGTTAGAGTAACAAATACAGAACCTACAAGTATATTTAGCTTGTTAACATACCAACCATAGGACAAAGACAGGTACACATAAATAATTATCATTTATAAGGAAGTTATACAAATTAAAGACCTCCTTTACAGTTGGTCCAATCAGACATGACATAGCTGTTTTACCTAAAATCTCAAGCCTCACTACTTATGCTAAATTCGGTTCAGGTTCAATAATATCACTAACAGATATATTTCCTATATCACAGCACCATATTTTATTCAACTAAACCGCCTAATATCAGCTCAGAATGCAAACAAATGCCATACAAGTGTTGTATACACTTCTTGGATGAGGATCCCAGATCCCTACCCATGCAGAAAGAGACCTGTATTGGTAGTTTTGTTTTGCAAATCTTATGCAGTTGGTTGGCTGCAATATGCCATTTCTGGCCAAAGCTGACTATCTCCTTGTAACCACATTTTATGTCGTCCCATGGGATAAAATAAACAGTTCTAAATCCTAAACTCCTTTAAGAATCAGTAACTTCTTCTTTGTGATCACGTTTTAAGATGAAATATCACCACAATAAGACAGAGATACTGTATTCAGTTATATCTAAAACATAAAACCTGCTCATATATTTAAAACTAATATATTCAAAACTTATTGGAAATCATTTATATCTTACCGATATCAAAACTGATACCAAGACTCAATGAAACTTGTAGGAATTAAGTTAGTAGTGATCCAGACTAATCAAAATTGATTCCTAAGTGATCATCAAAGATGGAATATTTGGTTTCTCATGATAGCACAAAATAATTGGCCTACAAATCCAACTGGAACAATTTCAAGTGCCATCAGAATGGGGAAGAACATCAGAATCAATGGTTAGGTAAGGTGACTGACACTCCAGCAGTAAACCTGTTTGACAATATTCACAACAACATTGTGACCTAGAGGAAGACAAAGGTCAATGCTGTCCAGAAGTTCTTCCTTGCTAATAACCTAAATATTTGTCAAAGGAGTTCTTTTAAGTATCATGTATATAACTGCACATCAACTTATCAAAATGGCCATAAACTCTGCATGCCTCAAATATTCATTTTCACACCACAGCATGGCTTAAAGATTATTTACCTGATGTGATATCATGTATGGTAGACTGGAAATAAACTTACACAAATGAACCCAAAACAATCAGACCAAATAAATAAGAAGTTTTTGACCATGATTGTAATGCATAAGTTACTGTTGTCTTTTATGAAATCTTGACTGACTAAAGTCAGCTTTATAAATCAGCTCTTACAACTCGGTCAATCCTACTCTCTCCCTCTTTCTCTCTCTCTCTCTAACAAACACACACACTCTCACACATATAGAGGCTGTATATAATATATTGTTTGCTTATCAAATTACAACAAAAAAGGGGAAAATATTTATGGTACAACAGAATAAAGAATAATTAAGTATTGATATTGTTAATCATCTGTCATAAATAGTCTTCAAATATTATGTACACATGCTAAGGAGCAAAACATTTCTAATTTTAATCATTGTAATAATTAATCCACTTACGCTGTTACTACTGCTTCATCAACTAAATCAATTTTGTTCTGGACTAGGACTGTGGCAATCTCACCAACCTCTTCATTTACCTGTGAATTACAAAACAATATACCTTATAAGAGAAACAGAAATCACATTACCTATTGCAAATTCAAATATTATAATAAAGTATTCATCTAAATGGACTTATAAATGAGTTTACAGTAGATTTGCACACCTTCTTTTTCCATTCTTCAACAGCTTCAAATGAATCTCTGTCAACAATGGAATAAGCCACAACACAGGCTTGAGCACCTGGTAGTAACAGAATTAACAATAGCCAATCATACACAGAATTAGTAGCCACATGGTACAGAAACATAATTCAAAATACAAATTTTATTCAGTAACAACAACACCAATCACAGGATATAATAACATGCAGAATATGTATTTATCAGATTGTTTTTAATTGAGCAGTAGAGTAGGAAATAATGATTAAATGACTCTTGTAATTAAACAAGTAATCAGTGTTCTTTCTAGGACTTAGCCAATGTGGGGTAGCTCCCCTTGGATTTTTTAAAAGGATACAGGTGCCAACCCTCAGAAAAATGTTAACTGAAAATGATGACATTTGCAGCCTATTTGAGACCAGCAATGCACACAACGTCTACAATATTGCATGATGGGTTTTATTTCAAGAAACCAAGCTTTCAATCATCAATTTTTTTCAATGCCACTTCAGTGATAAATATAAATCAAGTTTTTGGATAGCCGTCTTGAAATGTTTTGATTCATGGGTGAGAGGCTAATGAAATAAACAAACAATGATCAACAAAGGGAAAATGTTATCTATTCCAATAGTTTGTTTGTAAATCGAAATTATTAAAACATGGCTATATATCTAAATCATATAACAATAAAGAAAATGACTTATAATCTGCATTAGTCTTTTTATAAATATTATTAAGAAACCATTTGCATTATAAATGAATTTACCCATAACTATTTAATTTGTGATATTTAGCTATTGGAATATATTTGTTTCTGGGCTTATCATTGAAGAGAATCCTGCTCTCTGGGAAGTGTACAGTGACATTGCTGAGGCTCTTGAAGAAGGAGCCACGGCTGTATTAATTATAATAATAATCATAGTAAACTTCTATAACACCAATATCCTTGAAGAGAACCGAGCTTAGTGGTGCACCTTGTACAGGAGTTAAGCAATCTCATAGTCAAGGTACTATGCAAAATTCATCAACAAATGATCTGATGCAGTGAAAACATATTTTGTAAGATTCTTAAAACCCACTTATTTAAATTAGCCTATTTATAATATTTTTAAACCAATGTATGTATAACATGGACTCACTCACTGGTCTCTTGGAAAGAAAATCTTCCATTGATATGTATACTGATATGTATAGCATGCATTTGTGCCATGTGAGCCAGAACCTGTTTTAATTCTGACTTCCATGTCAAGTGCTTTAGATCAACTCAAGATTAATAATATCATATATATTATTTATTTATTAAGGTATATTTAATTAATTTATATACTTCTTTTTCACTTATTCAGTTATTTTATATTGCAATTTAATCTAAATTACAACTATTTTTATTAGCTTTAAGATGATTATCTGTCACTTACTAAGCACCACTGACAATAATATTGAAATTTTTTAAACATATCAGTAATTTTTAAGATGATTATATCATTTATATTGTTGTCACTGCTTTCATCTTTGTGATAGTAATACTGGTCCTGTGGGTATTTTTAAACTCACATATAATCATGCTGTTAATATGTACTGTACATCATACCAGCCTATAAAAAAATCTCACCAAGGGCCATAAACCAAAATGCAATAGTTATACTTAATATGCCAAAAGCATTTCTACGGCCAAGGCAAGTGCTATAGTATTTCTCATGTTCTTTCGAAAGATATTTTTGTATACTGAAATACATCTGTTACCACATCAGAAATGCACATCTGTCCACAATATAATCACACACCAGCAAGATGACCTTAGCCACAAGCAGCTGGTCTGGTTGCTGTACACTGAACCCATAACTACTACGTGAAATATAGCTGACAGTCAGTAAACATAAATAATTCATGTGAATCCTACATGTTTCACTTTAATACTTTGACAGCTATAAGCAAAAATATAAATGAATAAATTGTTTATTTGTTGTTTGTAAAATTATTCTGTAGAGTACCTGAGAAGAATTTATGATTTTAGTTATTATTATGATTATTTTTGTAATTATTATTCACCTCGATAATAAGCCTTCGTGATTGCATCAAACTCCTCCTGTCCAGCTGTGTCCCATAGCATCAAACGAACATCTTCACCATTAACTCTGACAATTAAAGTATGAAATGACTATTTTCAGTAACATTATCGTAAAAGTAATATTATCTTTATAAGCTATTGGTAAAGAACATACCACAGTACACAAGAATATATAATTAATAGTGACTTATATAAACATTAATTAATTTAATAACTTAATAAACACATGAGACAATTACACTGATAAAGACAATAAAAGGAAATGTAACTCATGAATAATTACAGTGCCTGACTAATTTTCTTAACAATTACTAATGAGACTATAGTGTCTCATAAAAATAATTACCTTTCTAAAAGAAAGCTATGAGTGAAATTTAATTTACACACAATCAGAGAAATAATGAAACCTCACCGGCATATGGTTAAGAGACATCTTGTCTGTATAATCAAAAAAGTTCCTTTCTTTGATAAACTTATATCAAACAATAATTTGGAGAACTGCAGTATATACAATTACTTAATTGGAAGATGTTTAAAGGCCTAATCCTATTTGAACAACTCAATCACTAATCTACCTGTATTTGGTGTTTTTTTACAAATAATTCATCAAAATGTCAGACACCAAAACTAACAAAGCATGTCATTGGAAAAAATCAATACTGAACAATCCTAATGCAATATCCTCTAGTTTCTATTAAGTGGCACAGCTGAGGCTAAACATGTCAGGCATAAAATTAATCACCAGATATACATATTAGTAATACACTGTGGCAGTAGAGGATTGGCCATTTAATTCAGTAAGTACATAGAGTGTTAGAGGTAGTTTGGTGTTTTTGGGTATAAATAGTTCATATAACTTTTAACCACTCATACTACATAGTCAATGAGTATCATTAATGCATATATATATATATATATATATATATATATAGGTGTCGAGAAATGCTGCACTATTACAGATTGTCACAAAGGAACAGCAATTCATCACACACACACACATATATATATATATGCACACCCATGCACAGACAAACAGTTAACTCACACCACAAACTATAACAATATCAGCTATATGATCAATAGAGTATATTAAAGCAAATAAAACCACAAAGAGAATCAGATTATATTACTAATATTAGCTTATTATCACACAAAATCATCTCAAATATATACTCACTCAATTTGTCTCTCCAAAAAGTCCACTCCAATGGTTTTCTTGTAATCCTTTGTAAATATTCCTTTACAATATCTCTGGATCATTGAACTCTTCCCGACAGCGCCGTTGCCAACGACAACTACTTTGATGGCGGTTTCTACTTCTTCTTCCCGCATGATAGCACTTTGTATTAGCTGACAAGATTACTCAAAATGTGAGAAGTTCTGCCTGAGACTCAAAACTTATGTTTTTATCCCATTAACCAACATGTTATTACTGGTCTAACAGTTGTGTTGTTTACATACAGACAGAGTGGCTGGTGTCTAAGATGGCTGCAGGAGTCAGTCCATTAGCTAAAAGGAGAAACATTTTTGTAATTAAATGATAGATAAACAAAGAATTAATGTTTATGCACACACACACACACAATCAAATATGCTTAAACACATCGATTCATACATAGTACACACATCACTTCAACATACATGCACATATGTGTACTGGTACCTGTATATCTCTCCTTACTGTACAATGATGAAAATGTATAACATAACATTATGTAAGTACATACACCAAAGAGAGAGAGAGAGACATCCAGATCAAGTCAGATATGTATGTATGTATGTATGAAAAGTTGCTTCTCTGGATTTAGTCTCCTGGTGAATCATCCAGAGTTTATATTCATGGCTTGTGATTTACTGTGTCAATGCCTCATCCCACACTACTAAAACACACGCGCGCGCACAAGCACACATGCACGCGCGCGCATGACTGTGTTATAACAGTTCAAAGATAGCATGATTCATGCATATAATGCAATAACTAAGACCAACAGTATAGAAAATATTCTTTAACGCATCTGTCAGTTATCATGCTGTTTATAAGCAATATCCAAAACTGTGTCTGTGTACTGTCTTAAGGGTATGCTAATTATCCCACAGAAATAAGTAAACAGAGATGATATTCCAGTATATACTATGCTCACGAAACACCACACTACCAGTAGCTTTAAACAGGAGCCAACTGAAGATAATGACAATGCATTGAAGTCACCTCACCTTGAATACAATATGACCATCTGCAAGTACTTTATTTAACCACGTCTTGTCATGTTCTCTCTGAGGGACTGAACATTGCCAGCCAAACACGTTCAACACTGCTTCGGGGTGTTCGACACCTTGTCAAGGTGAAGTGTGTCCACCAGGTAGTACTGTAAGCAAACATTAGAGATGATAAATGCTAATTACTGAGTCATCTGTATAAAATACACCAAATTCCTGGTACGGAAGATCAACCTGCCGCTTACAAAACAAGAGAAATATTCTCCTCTTGACCCTTAAGCCATCTGAAATGACAAAAACATCACACATGTCTATTCCAGGCATTGGAGGCATGCATATATCTGTCTCGTCTTGGTAACATTTGGTTTGAGGGGAAAACATATTTAATTTGTCAGTGTCACCGTCATTGTATAGACTATATATAGTACTCAATACTTCTTCATCTTGGCAAAAGAAATACAAATCATGTGAATCATAAACATGTATGAAGAAATTTAGTTGACATCACATCTGATTTATATGCCAGAAAACGTGTTCACAAAACTCAAACAATAGTCTACATGGTAAACATTAGCATAGGCAGACATGTTTACCATAACTAAGACTGTTTATATATGCATTTAAAAAATAATTGTTTCAAGTACAAAAACACTGAAGAAAATTACCTTACACGTATCCGTAATGCATTAAAACAAAATCCAAGAAGTTGTTAAGCCCTTAACTTAATTGCTAGGAATAAGACTCCAAATAGCATCTCAAACAGATCCAGTTGTTCTCGGCAATAACTTCAAGCCATTTATGAACAAAAAGAGCCAAACCAGTTATGCAAACACTGCAACAATATCCAGCTAATATACAGTCACCGGTTTTCGGCCAAAGTGTACCAAGCAAACAAACTCCCTAATCAGCTTTCATCAGATACTTCAAGCACTGCACTTAATCCACTTGAAACTGTGATAACTTGGCCACTGAAATGAAAATAAGCCACCGGCGACCGATTTGGTTAGCGGCGGCTCTGACCTGAACTCCTCCTACCAGCCAACACAAAGGTATTAACGCTATTCGGCTCATGTGTAATTATCTTCAGGCGGTGGCTAACAAATCATGATACACTTAAAGAACTTGTCAAGCACCACACGCGCATGTAGCCGCGTCTGATCTTGTTTAAACCTGGAAAAATATTACGCCAGGAATTTATTGAGCTTCACGGCTGGTTACGCCTGGCGGCATCTAACCATAAACGCTGCTCTGGTAATTACCTCGGCCAATTATCACCTATAATGCCAAGAGAATCCTTGGTCCGACATTAACAAAGGCCCCGGCCGCGCAGATTAAAGACAGCTAGCTACATGTTTGTACAGGGTCCCATTGAACAAGGTTAGCTCACACCATATCACAGACAACCAGTATTATTAATTTAAAAAAACTGTGTTATTCCTGTGTCTTGTTTTTTTGGTTTGGGGGAGAATCCCCAGGCTGTTGCTTATTTGACACAGCCTCCTGTGTCTTAGATCACTGTTTACCATATATATATATATATATATATATATATATATATATATATTAACAAGCATGCATGACCCATACATCAGTGAGCTCCGGTAGCCTAGCGGTTAAGCACTCGGCACTTGGTGCCAACGGTCGCAGGTCGAACCCCGTAAGAGGTCGAAACTTTTCCAGGGATTAATTTCTCGGCTCACTACATCGTGGGTGGCTGACCAAGTTAAATGGCGCTGCCGTCTCCACTGAATTATTTAAAATAAAGGGGGGGACGTTAAAATCCCCTGAGGACGTAAAACACTCTGGCAGTGACCACCCTCGGCTCCATCTTTCCTTACTGCTCCCCTGTGAGTGGTTGGGGAGGAGGTTTCTCAACCACTCCAACGTAGAGGCTGTGCTGATTAAGCGACAGCCCGGGGATTCTTCCCGAACAACAAAACAAAACCCATACATCTGGCAAAAGCCAAACACCACACACTACCGGTGCCGAACCTTTACAAAGCCATCTTCAGATACATAAACTCTACGGAGAATGACTCCACCACAGAGGCTGTACCAAACAAGCGACAGCCTGGTGATACTCCCCGAACTACAAGCAAGAAAGCAAGTATGCATCTATATCATAGTGAGCTCCGGTAGCCTAGCGGTTAAGCACTCGGCACTTGGTGCCAATGGTCACAGAATCGAACCCTGCAAGAGAGCGAAACTTTTATAGAGATTAATTTCTCGGCTCACAACATCGTGGTGGCTGACCACGTTAAATGGCGCTGCCGTCTCCGCTGGATTATTTAAAATAAAGGGGGACGTTAAAACCCCTATCTCGGCTCCATCTTTCCGTATTGCTCCCCTGTGAGTGGTGGGGGTTTCTCAACCACTCCACCATAGAGGCTGTGCCGAATAAGCGACAGCCTGGTGATTATCCCCGAACAACAAAACAAACAAGCATATATCATCTTTCATATATATATTGCGTCTTCTTCATATATTCTTATATCCAGCATAACAAGTTTATAATTCAACTATGATGCAAAATTTAAAAACCAAGGCTGAAAGTAACACAAAAAATTCAGATTGAACTATGGTTACTGACTTAAATAACATGCAGTAACTTGAGAACAGATTCTAAATATCTCTCAAATGCTTTTAATGTAAATCTAATGATAACCTCTCCGTGGCAACATTTCATGAACAAAGGAAGTGGTCATATTCCAGTCTTGACCAGGAGGTCAAGGTACCACAGTCCGGACACAGTTATCAGCTTATCGGTTTGTAGACGTTCGTTTCAGTAAAGATAAAGAAAGTAACAAGAACAAATTAATGGAAATAAATTAATAGGTTGTGATCCACTGCTTAGAATAGTCTCAATGGTGATGGCTTTTAAGACTGACTGAAGAATGATCACAATATTACTGAATTCCTCGGAGAAAGAAGCTGTGAATTAAATTATAAAACTGCAACTGGTAAGTATCAGCAGAAACAATAATTTTTATTGTTTTCTAAATTATTGCATAAACACCTTGCTGGATTAACTCCACAAGATTGAGAAAAAAGGAATTTATTTAAATTGGATTGTGTGTCCAATGGCCTTTAGGGTATCTGACAGTGATCTGGCGCCAGCGAGAGGTGAGGAGCACAAAGAAATATCTATCTACATGTATATATTATGACTTTAATCAGTGGCTTCTTTTAAATCTATAATCATTATTTCTTTTGAAACTGTTCTATTTATTCTTGTCTGTCATCAATAATTGCAATTCAAATGATCCATTGATCAGAAATATGAATGGAAGCAGACCTCAGTTTAATAACATATGGGAAGATTCTCAATTCCAGTGAGTGTTTCCTTAATTACAATTGTTATATGTACAATGAAACATCGGTTATATTACATGTAAATATTGTATTAAAATTATCTTTTAAAAGACATTTACCAATTTATGTATTATCATTATTATTTTTAATTAATCATATACATATTTATTTATCTATTTTTTATGAACCATAGCAAATGACAAATATAACACAACAAAATAAGTTTATTATGCATTGATCAAAATATCAGTTGTAGAAATCAAAGTTTTAAAAGTTATGTGGCAAAGACCAAGGGGCAAAAGACCAAGTGAGCAATTAATAAAGGGGCTAAAGACCAAGGGACAAAAGACCTGGACCCAAAAGAATTATTAATAAAGCCTGAATACGTGGTTTGAATTGTATCACTGCAATTAACATGGGTATTTTGCACATACGTGGGAGTTGTACACAAACACTACAAAATCAAAATAGTCATACAGCATTCAAATTCACTTAAAAACAGTGATTTCTATTACAATCTTTCCTGGTGTTGTTGTTGTTAATTTTTCATACATTTATTCATTGTGCCTGTAAGAGGTAAATAGGGAAAATTAACAAGAAAAGTACTGGAATAAATAAAAAACCTTCATATGTTGTTTATCAAGTAATCCAAACATTAACATAGAAAGAATACAAAAGAAATATCTATGTGTCATGATTGTCCGGTATATCATTTTATCACATACAAAAAAAACATTATGTTTATTAACATGAATGTTATCACCAATTCCATGCATAAAGACTAGGATGATTTTTCATTGATGAATCTAATCTTGGCATCAAGTTACCAACTTCTTATTTTGGGGAAGGACTGCCTTCAAAATAGACTTTTGTTACTATTCATGATGTACATTGCAGCAGTTAAAAGTGGTATAGCATGTATCAAACCCATTAAAAGGATCACTGAATTTTTAGGCAAAATTCTTCCATGCATAATATACAAATAACCCATTAAACTTTTCTTGATGGTTTTTTGCATATTACCTATTTATCTGGGTTTGTGATACCATACTACTTATGTTAAGGATGTTTGATGTTGTATTATATACACACACATGCATATAAATATATATATATATATATATGTAAAAAACACTACTATTCATTAATATCATGTGTACACACAGGAATGTTCAGTCTATTTCATGAATAGTAGTGTTTTTTACATGTTGGTGTTAGTTGATGGCAATACTGGTTTGCATATAGAAGCCCATCTAGACTAATTAATGTGTCTAATCACGGATTGAGAAACTATTTGGACCAGGGCTATTCAGAATAGAATATTTCAATGCAAAAATATTTTAAACTTATTTGAGTTGTAATAATAGTATTTTCAGAATAAACAAATTAATTTGTGTTGGTTTAGTATTAAAAGAATTTAAGTTTTTATCAAAATTCAGTTAAAAGTTCTCATTATAATTTATTGCCCATATATAAAGTTATAGTGTATGCTAAATGAAATCTACCGATGAAGTTAATGCTAAAATGATCAATTAATGATCATATTCACACACACACACTCGTGTGTGTATATATATATATATATATAGGCATTATTATAACGATTATATATAGAGAATAATTAAATTGTATATTTTTTGGGAAAATTATTATCTTCAATAAATATTACTTCTCCCCTGAAATCTGTAACATCAAACAGATTTGTACCGAACATAAATGTTTTTTGTTTGCTTGAATCACACAAACGCTAAATATTACATTCTTTTACACACACACAGACTCACACTCACAGTGACACAGAGAGACACACTTGATCAAAATATATTAAATTACCGTCTTCAACAACCTGCTGGAATATATTTACCATCCCTGGTACTTGGTAGTCTGACTATTCACAAGCTATCAGTATGACTGTCATCAACAGATAAACATATCTTTCAATAAATCAGCTACTTATCGAGCGGCTGTCAAACTCTGGTCACGGTTGACAGCCACAGAGCGTCCTGAACGATATAGACAATCACCGCCATGCTTCGATACACTCACTAGAGGTCAGCACTATACCAAAACACAGATCTATAGGTCATGTCGTGAAAAATGCTCTCTTTTATTAATAACAAGCTTAATACCGCAGACAACTACTTGGGTCTTCGGTCCATGTAACTAAGGGTTTTGAATATTTAAAAAAACGAATTTTAATGAGTATACATCGTAGTCCCAACCAATCTCATATTCATCGCCATTTAAGATTCTTATGTTATATCTTTTTGCGAACACAAACATTCGCTTTTATTTATATAGACAATAGTTTAGACCTCGTTGTTATTTCGTTAGCCAGTGGCAGCATACTTTCCAAGAACCATACATTTTCTGTATTATTATATAAACAACATCTGGTTTTGCAGCCGATTTTTATTAACTAAACTTCACCTACAATAACAATCTATCTGCGGTGACTTATGTGGCAATACATATAAAAGTAACTTTCCTATTATCAATACATCTTCCCTTGTTTTAAATATTAACTGGTTAGTTGTTGCTAATTACTCTATTTGTTGTAACAAAATCTACAATTTATAATCATCTTAATTAGGAAAGATTTCAGTAATTTTATCATAATATAGAGACCAAAGTTTATCCATAGCAATGCTAAAATTGTAATAATGTATGCAAGATACTGAATGATAAATGGCTAAATAATTTGCTACCACATAAACTATGAAAATGTATTCTTACATCTAATTCACAACATTCATATATATTTATATAATGTCAGATAAATGGATATCATGCAATGTAATTAATAAATATAATACATAGTAAATAAACCAATTAACATGTGATTTTCAATATCATTATCAACATGGTTCAATAAGTCTCTGTGGCACTTTCACTGGACGGGAGCTACGCCTCTGTGCTACGGGATCTGCTGCTTGGGATGTTGGTTGTGTTGTACTTGTAATATGCTCATCTGAGTGAGAGGCATAATCATCTTTGTCATGAAATTGTTCCTGGGTCTTCCTGAGATGTCTCCTATTCCTACGAAAACCGTGCCCATCCTCAGTAATAACATTATAAGATCTTGGGCTTTCAGAAGAACTGACCACTTGTGCCAATCTACTCCAACACTTGTTGTTATCATCCTGCATACGCACAATATCACCATGCTTCAGGGGTTTAAGCTCCTTAGCACTTTTATTATAATAGCTACGAGTGTTATTTTGAAATTTTGCATTAACAACACCACCACCACATACATTAATGTGGTCCGATAATCTGGGAATCTTGTTGCGGAGTTTTCTTCCCATAAGTAACGGGCGAGTATCCACATGCCAGTGGACTGGATCTGTAACTAAGTAGTGCAAGATATGGGTCGTTTCCTGATTTTATGGCCTTAGTAAGCAGATTTTTTACAATTCCTACACCCTTTTCTGCCATACCATTAGGGGATATCTTGGGCTTGATGTGGTGTGACTAAAACCAAACAAACGAAAACATTTCGAGCTGAATTGGGGACCATTGTCACTGATCACTTGTTCTGGAATTCCATGACGTGCAAACATGGATTTAACATGTGTAATTACAGTGTCTGATGTTGTGTTTGTCAGCAATGCAATTTCTGGGTATTTTGAGTAGTAATCGATTGCTAATAAATATGTCTTGTTTCCTAGCTGGAATAGATCCATACCAATCTTCTCCCATGGTTTTGTCTGGTTATGTTGTATGATCGGCTCTTTCTGCTGGGACCTCTGATGTCGCTGACATGGAGTACAGGACATGATCATGTTCGATATATCATTGTTCATGTTTGGCCAATACGTCTTGTCTTCTCAATACCCATATGTCCATCATGCAAACGACTTAGCATGAATGATTGCATAGAGGAGGGTACTATTATACGCTGGCCTTTCAGGAGTACACCATTCACTAAAGATATTTCTTCACAAAAACTGTAGTATGGTTGACATAAACGAGCACATGGGCCAGACCATCCATCTAGAACATGTTTCAGCACTTGTGAAAGTTTATAGTCTGTTTTAGTTTCACGAGATATTTCCTCCCACTTCTGTTCGCTGACAGGAAGTGAGTTGACAATCATGTCTACGTGTACTTTTACATCTACTTCAGTCGAACTCTCACGATTCGGGTTTGATGCACCGGACAATAGATCAGCCCATACTAAATGTTTGCCAAGCGTGAAGATCAGTTCAAATGTGTATGACTGAAGTTTTAGTAATAATCTTTTGATCCTGGGTGGACAGTCTGATAAGTTACGTCTTGCAGTACTGATGAGTGACTTGTGGTCTGTCTCTAGTATTATTTCTTTGCCATAAATATACTGGTGAAATTGTTCACATCCAAATGCAATTCCAATGTTTTTTTTCTATTTGTGCATAACGCGTTTCTGCACTTGTTAGTGTGCGCGATGCAAATGATACTGGGTGCCAGCGAGAATCATGTTCTTGTAGGAGGACAGCTTCAATGCCGTCTTTGGACGCCTCTGAAGATATCATTGTCGGTAGTGATGGATCGTAACATTTAAGAACTGGCTCAGACATGATCACTTGTTTAACATAATTCTACCCTGTTTCATGTGTAGATGTCCACCGGAATTCCACATCTGTTTCTAGTAAATGTTGTATGTTTGCTGTTTCAGCTGACAAGTTAGGGATAAACCTGCCTAGATACTTTATCAAACCAAGGCGTGTTTGGAGTTCATTAATATTTTTTGGTGCTGGCATAGCCTTGATATCTGCTATCTTGTCATTATCTGGTTGTATTCCCTCAGCTGTCAGCTTGTCTCCAAGAAAGCTGATGCTTTGTACTTGAAATTGGCATTTGATTCTGTTTAGTTTAGTCCTGATTCTCGTATACGATCCAGGACGATTTTGACATGTTGATATTTGTTTCTGCCCCAGATAATTATGCCATCTATGAACACTAGCACGCCATCTATACCTGCACATATTTGGGAGACTGTTTTATGGAATACCTCAGGACTTGAGCATATTCCAAACGGTAGTCGGTTGAAACAGCACCGTCCAAATGGTGTACTGAATGTACATAATCTGGCACTGGGCTTGTCCAGCTCAATCTGCCAGAACCCATTTGAAGCATCTAGCTTAGTGAACCACTTAGCTCCAGCCATCTCAGCTGTAATCTCTGTCTTTGTTGGTAGATGAAAATGTTCACGTTTAATGTTCTTGTTTAGGTCACGTGGATCAATAAACAATCTAAGTTGACCAGTTTTCTTCTCTACGATCACCAGTGAATTTACCCAATCTGTAGGCTCATCCACTTTAGACACAATGTTTAGTTTTTCAAGTTTGTTCAACTCTTTGTGCAGTCTATTGCGCAATGAGATTGGAACTTTTCGTGGCGCATGTACCACAGGAGATGCTTCCTCTTTAAGTTCAATGTGATGTTTCACCTGTAGGCATCCGATGCCTTTGAACACATCATCATATTCCTGGACCAGTTGTTTAATTCCTGGACTGTTAATAACATATATTCGTTTCACCAATCCTAAGCGAATACAGGAGTTTTTTTCCTAAAAGTGCAATGTTATCTGTGTCTACGACTGCAAACATAATTTTATATGTCTTGTGTTTCAGTGTGAAGGTAAGCCTTGTCATTCCTACACACGGTATTCACTGGTTGTTATATGCTTCTAATTTGACACTGTTCTTTATTATTCTTTTCTTTGCTCGTATGTTTTCATAGTCTTTCAATGGCAGTATATCCATTTGGGAGCCAGTGTCCAGTTTGTATGGGATGATAACATCTTCCGTTTCAATTGGCCTAATCCAATCATCATCATTTTCTGCTTCAATTGCATCGATCAAAAGTGGCATTTCATCACTCTCTGTGTTTAACGTTTCATTTGGCAGTGATATATTGTTGATGGCTCCAACAAATAACGTGTCTGTATATTGATCAAGAGCATGGACCTTCTTGGTCTTGTTTGTTTGGGCTGTAGGCCTTGCAGACAGTTGCAAAGTGATTTAACTTCCCACATTTATGACATGTTTTACCATGTCATGTACTTTCCCACATCTGTAATATTTAACTTGTGTCACGGTTCCATCACGCGCACCAACTTGAATCTGCCGTCGACCACGATAGGTACCGTTTCTGTATGCAGGTCTACGCAGAGCACCTGCGCGGAATGTTGTATTCTTTTGATTAACGAAATCAACATGTTTATCTGATGTAGACTGGAGTAGTTTTAACTGTTTACTTGCCGTTTCTGCAGCTTTGCATATCTGAATAGCCTTGGGGAGGTCTAATTCAGCTTCACGGAGCAATCGTCCCTGAACTGCTGGATCGTTAGTTCCGATAACTATTTGATCACGAATTAAACTATCCTTCAATGTTCCAAAACGACAGTTCTTTGTCAAGTTTGTAATGTCTGTCAACCAATTGTCAAACAGTTCATCCGTTTTTTGCATTCTCATTCTAAACACAAATCTTTCATACGTTTCCTTTATCTTGGGCTTACAATACGCCTCAAATTTATCCTTCTCTTCATCCGTAAAAGTGAAGGTATTGTAGATTTTCAGAGCTTCCTGTCCTGCCACAGTCAGAAAGATGGCAATGCGCTGTTTATCACTTTTAGAATCTGCCGCAATCGCCATCAGATACAGTTCAAATGCTTGTAAAAAACGTCTCCAGCTTTCCCCAACATTCCCCGTACATTGTAAATAATCTGATCCATATTTCGTGGGTTATTTTTTGTTGTTTCTGGTACCATGTATATAATAATACATGGTATGAACATCTGGTTTTGCCGTATATCTCCAGCCGATTTTTATTAACTAAACCTACAATAACAATGTATCTGCGGTGACTTATGTGGCAATACATGTAAAAGTAATTTTCCTATTATCAATACATTTTTCCAATTTTTTACTTCAGTGATAATCTCAATCATAATATGTGGCTGAGACTCACTAAATATTAAGAACAGACAAAGCTGTTCAGTCTATGACAGTTATGTTTACAGTCAAGTGGTATTGGTCTGGTGAATGTTTTAGACTTCCCAAGATCATACTGAAAGCAGTATATATCACAGATTTCCATTTAATAAATTTACTGTTGAGAACTTCATTCAATTCTGTATAAGTGCCTCCCCCGCTATAACAGTGTACTTGTCTTAGCCAAATAAAAGGCCCGTATTATTTACCCGGCAGCCGGGTCCCGAACGATAGAAAACTATCTTATTCATCTGGCAGCCGGGTCCCGAAGGAAAGTATTGGCGACTGCTTACCCGGCAGCCGGGTAAACAACGCTAATTTTTGTTCTTGTTCGGCCGGCATTGCTGGATGCGCAACGACATATATCTTCACTACGACTATAGCGCCATTATGTTGCCCGGTACTTTTCAAAGTTTAGGTGTAGATATACGTTTTCCAGCCATTTCTGACCAAGTTACTAACAGCTGGCGGCAATTCCTACAACCTGCAGGTGAGGGTTAACTAGGCATAGGCCGCCTGGCTTAATTTTCATGACATTATATCACAGGCCTATTCATTTGATTTGTACGACCGACAGCTCCTCGACCTCAGCACTCCTGGTCGCTATTTTTCCGTCTTACGCCAGTTGTTAGTAAAACAGGGAATGCCAGTGTCCAAGCGGGACTGCCGGCGATCTTGGGCGGGTGCGCAAGCGGCACAATATTCACTGGGTAACCGAATCTTTGCCGGGTGGCCAGGAGAATAATAGACCGATTCAATTACCACTGGCGACACCATGCGGTTGAATTTCACACTACGGTTTCGATTTATGTGTAGTGGCAACTAACTATCTTACTGGAATGTTGTATTTAGCCCATTTACCAGCTATATTTGGATTTTATTTATAGTCCGTTAAGGGTATATAACTTCTAGATCATAATTTTACATTTAATAGGAATGGCATAGATTTAATCCAATAGATATATGTCACTAAACTAAGTAACGTTCATGGCGATTTGCATGGGTGTCAGGGTCCGGCTTGATTAGTTACTTATTTTAGTAGAACTTTTACCATCTGAGTAACATGACGATGTGAATGAATACAATCAATGATCACATAAATTATAATTCAATGGATGATTCCTATTACTGTAACATTGGTATTTTTCCATCTGAATCAGCCATTCATGCAATGTTTACTGCATGTAAATGTCAAGGGTGTTAATACTCTAATGTAATAACAGTTTTATTTAATAATATACAGGTGATACATATATTGGTTCCCAGGTACAAGTAAAAATAATATTTACAAAATTCTACATTAAATATTTAAAAATCTTCATTAAAATCAATTTACATTCAGCTAAAGTTTAGTTTTAAAATCATTAATTAATCCATTGAAACCCAAGCTAAAAATTCCCCTATGAGTCAACATGAATAACGAAAGCTTAGTTATGTCATTCAGCTGGAAAGATTGGTCCACTCAATCAATGGGTTATAAAGATTTCCAGTATTTACTGTTAGTGAAAAATTGCCACTGGACGCCATAGCTGTTTCTAACCAGAGACCATAGTTTACACAAGGTATAACATTATTTTCATTAAAACCTAATGTTATTTCTTCAGTCTGCAGTGTTTAAATAATAACGAATTCTGTATTTATGTTGTTGCTAAAATATTATAATAGCCAAATAACCGAAAATATTTTCTATTATTAGCACATTCTGACACAAAAAAGATGAACTGTTGTTGCTTGTATCAAATTAAATATTTAAAAACAAACTTCCAGATCTATACATTTATTAAATAATGAATGATACAAGTGAGATGAACTTAAGACATAAAAGCATCACTTAGAAGATTTAAAAAAATGCAGAAACAAATAATGCTAATGAGAAATAACCAGTTTACTGCCAATTCTGATAGTATTTATACACCATAATAAAAGTCATGTATTTGTATTATTACTGACATAGTACTGTAGCTAAATCACATGGACAAATTTCTCTATAACACAGCTTATGTACAAGCTAGTGCTGCCAACATGGATACAATCACACAGTAGTTGATGTGGAATTAACCATATCTAAATGGGCTTAATCTTGAAATGGAGTCCAATAAGTGAGAAAACCAAACATTTCAGATCCTGAACCAAGTAATAGAATGTCCTCAAGCCCTCTGGATCTCTGGAACAAAAAGAGAATATACTGATAATAAGCAACTGAATACTTTGTGTTTAAATCACATTTTAATCTATTGAATTATTTTAGAGGTTGTCTTCCACTGGATTTACTGCCTTATTTTACTTGAATTGTACACATTTGTTTTACATAGTTCTCCCATGAAGTATGATTCAAAATTAAAGCTCGGCCATTTGCTCCAGGCGAGAAAAATAACTGACAGCAAACGGTAAATTTTCAGTACGAGTCTTCCTGTGAGTACAATTATTAGGTCAAAATAACAACACGCCTGCAGCAACATGTTATGGTCCAGATAGAGCAATTCAGTTTTAGTAATTGATCTGCGGGACATACCCCTATGCTAAAATGTTTACGAACAGTCAACAGGTTGTTCACACTGAGGGAAAATGTTTGACAATGAGAACAATGTGCGGCATCAATCAAAACAAAAATGGACCCAAACTTAGGTTCCTCCAGGCTACAGGTTCTTTTAGGATCAGCTACCAATGACTTGTAGTTTTTCTTCCTTAAATAGATCTTTAATTGCATTTATAATGCTACAAAATAATGATGAGATTGTATGAGACTGTACACTGCACAGGTAATACAAATCACCCCCACAAAATTCTGGGCAATATTCCAATTCACCGGTTCAGCAAAGGTTGTCTAGGGCAACGGGTGTGTGATACAATGTGTGGCTAAGACAGTGACAGAACTACACAGCATGGAATTATTATGGAAAAAGGCAGATTTATCATAGTTTTGAGAGTACGTAATGATCCCACTAAATCATAATGGTTGGCAGCTATGAACGTACATATATGTGAAACTTTATTTGACATAGTTAGAATTAGTTAATTACTCTCTCAGGACTAGTACATTTTCCTGTGTGAGTTCGAGTGGGGGATGTCCAAGTGACATGGGAGAATAGACAATACAATAGCCTTATAAACCAGTGGTTTATTGCAGGAGCTTAATTTCAAAGTATAAAAGTCACTTGAATACAATTACACAATCAATTGTGATGAAATAAGCCCCAAAAATACAAGTCATCTATATTTCTTCCACAAAAAGGAGATTTGTCTTTAAAAAAACAGGAAATAAAGTAGATCTACTTCACTGACTTCACTCAGCTGGAATGTAAGGCCAAGGGGCTACTCCATAGAGAAATGAGATGATGATACTGAAACTTTTTACTTATGGATGAAACATCACAGACGTGCACACACACAACATGGATTCAGTCCCATGATCTGAAAGTCTACAGTGCATGAAGTAACTAATGGCAACATAGGATCAAATCTCACAGTATGAGGGTAGCATGATAAATGTAACATTTTACTGAAGCTTACACAAAATGGCAAATACAAATGTGATAAAATTACTCACTTGCTTCCTTTAACATCAACCAATGAACCAATCTTTGATGTTGTGAATGATATATGTTCATCACCAATAACAATCTCTAACTCCTATAAAGACACAATCGATAAAAGCTCCATTAGTAATGGTTATTTTAGTTACAGTATGCAAGCACAACACTCTATAATTACAAACCATTATACTTAAGCTAGCAGGTTTTTTCTTATCTAATATGCAGTGACCAATCTCTTCACATTATAATATATGACAAAGGAAGTTTTTTGACATGCCTGTGCCTTCATAGTTCTGTAAACTTTATTTTTTAGATAATCAGGACTCAAAGATATTTCACAATACAAAGCTTCACCATTACAATGTTGTATTAATAATTATATTAACTACATATGCAAAAATAACAAGCAGTTATATAAAATAATATTACTGTCATTAAAACCTGGACACTTACCTGTCTTCCCACTCTGTCTGGAGGAGGCCACAAGTTGTCATCTTCTTGCATAATTTCTGATTCTTCTATGATTCTTTTCAGCTCATCCATAACACTCTTGTGGACATAAGCCTTTAAAAATTCATTTTAAAATGAAATACACTGTTCAGCATCAATAGCAAAAAAATAATAACTCACAATAAAAGTCACTGAAAATGAATAATGTAATTTATCATATGTGGCTAGAAACTAAATATATATATCATAAGGGCACTTTATTAAATATACATTATTATTTTTATATCTTAATAATAATGAATATATTAGATAATAATCATTAACTCTGCAATATAGACCTGCCTACAGTTGCTTCATACCACTCACCTCTTTTCTAATAATGGTGTCATTTTTGTAATTTGAGTTATTGGCATATCGCAACTTGCCTGAAAATAAAATATAGCATATTTTTAATCATAGAGGAAAATTACTATGAAGATGTGCTGAAGATTTAAACTATAAAAACACAGTAACAGTGTGACAACGTAGCATGTAATGTTAGCGATACCTCCTCATGGAGACCTAACAGATAGTAATAAAGTTATTTAAGCTTTTATATACCACAGAATCTTATATTACCCTCAAACACTGCCCTAATGTCACCAAAATGATGAACAAAGATCTATTTTGATGAAATTGTGTACTGCTGCATCCAATGAATGAAATAAAAATAGGAAATTATAACTGGTCGTATTGTTGTCTTTTTTCTCTACTTTACATCTCTTACATTTTGGGGATTTTGTTGTATATATATGTTCTATATTTATTAGGTTCCATGTATATATGTTTACACTTTGTGGGACTTGGTGTCTGTTTTAATGAAGTGTAGATATATATGGGAACTGTCACTAGACTACATAGAGTGATAGGTTACAACATTATGGGGCCTTTCTTTTGGCAACAGCCAGTGGACCCCACTTCAGGATCCGGTAGCCATTGGCACGACATGGAGCACACACAGGTAAGACAGTTTTAAATGTCTTTTTAATGTCAGGATCAATTCTTCCATCCTTGTTGGCACAATATGAACAAACACTGGTACATCCTAACTTTGATCTATAGTATGTCCATTTTACGGATCTACAGCACTCAGTTAGCAGGAAATTCTACGCTTCAAGGTAAATGCATTTTGGCCTGAAGGAGCAGAAGTTGATACACTCTCACCAGATTCACAAAACCCAGGTGTGGCCAGGTTATACAGGAACTCACTTATTGATTGATGTAGGACTACTTGTATTCAGTGAACAAGAGATTGACTTGATATTTGGACTAAATACAAGTGTGGCTTCAATAGTTTCTCTGTGATTAACAGGAAAGGTTGGTTCATACTGGCTTGACAAACATGCAAGCACTATTAATTTCATATGTTGTAGGTCTAACTCAAATAAACCTACCATGTGATTCTGAGCCAGAAACAAATCCCAAATTATTGGTGATGGTTTTTTGTCGCACCGGATGACAATTAACAATATCGCTTATAGGTCTTCATACTAAATAATTATTTATATATACAACTTCCATTCGCATGAAGACAATCAGCTACAAGCGCCCTTGGCTTGATGTCAATCTGTTGCAAAGAATTTGCCAACTTAATTGTGCCATAAACAGAAAGTGAAATGGAAAACATTTTAGATGCTGCCATATTGCAGAATGTTTATACGGTTATGGTCATTAGCATGAACAGATAAATATAACTTGTAAACAAATGCACATGGTCGATTAAAAAAAGATCACAAATTATTAGTCACATTTTTTGACACCCGGTCTCTTTTTATAATTTTTTTAAAGAGAATACTCTACCTGCCATTTTCTCACCATCTGGCCACATTACCCACAAGAATATTTTTAAGGCAGGCCTAATGTTTAAAATAATAATTTACACACATTTTACAGAAATCTGGACCTTGTATTTCACCACTGTAGGCACTTTCAGAAAAATTATTTTGGTAGTTTGATCATTTATTATCATTGCCACAATTGTGACCGTCGCAATTATAAAACCAGGGAGACTAATTCAAAAGTTAACGTCAATAACTTTTTTCTTCGAGTAAAAGCTTCTTAGTCTCCTCACAAGCAGACAAGGAATTTATCATTAAAAATATCAACACCACATTTTGCAGCCTCTGGATGGATTTGTGGAAATTATTAAAAGTTGTTCTTTGGAAGGAAATGAATCTGAAAAATGTCAGTAACATAATTTTGTTGTCAGATGGTTATTTATGAGAGTAATGAGCATCCGAAAATATGCTGTACATACATTTCAACATGAAATTGTGCAAAATTACTGTATTTCAACAGATAATAAATCAGACGATAAAGTTGTTTATTTACAAAAATGGGGGGATGTGATTACATCAAAGAAATAAGACTGTAAAATAATCGAAGAAAGGAAGTATCCCTTCTATTGGGCAACGATTTGTAGATAGGTGAAATGATGTGATGTCTGTTTAACTTAAATCGTGAGACGTGACTGCATCGTGATTTAAATTTGTACTTAAAATCTGTTAAAAAAATTTCCAGAAATATAATAACGGCTTGTGAGTTCCACTAATACACTAAATCTAAAAACAAACAATTTCATTCATAACTGATCAGATTAATTAGAACAGTTACTGAAGTCTTAAACTTTAAGACCGAGAGGGTCCTAGACCTTGACTAATTATAAGTTTCTTGTATTATCGCCAAATAAATCTAGCTGTTATTCTTTTATCATATAAAACCTAATTAAATATTTATATTCTGTATATAAGATCACGTCTCAGTTAACTTACCATCAGGTCTAAATTCAAATTCTAAGAATTCATGGCCGAATTTTCCTTTATGGCCTACATAATAACGTAAATAAAAATCTGTTGACGCCATGCTCTGATGCTACCTTCCGAACAGTTGTTCTTTATGCCATTCACCAGGTGGCGCTGGGTGTTCAGTTGGCAAATTATCGATGTTGCTGCACAAAAGCCCCGCTTGAGCTGCTCGACGATGGTGGCTCAACCCTATAAATTGTAAAATGTCTTGTTTTTATATATTATGTTTGATGTCTTAATACTTATAATCTCGGTAGTTTCATCAAAGACCCTATACGATCTTTAGTTTCATCACGACTTTTGGTGATTAGTGTTCATGTAAATCACCCCCAGAATGTTGCGGCGTAAAGATAACATTTCGTGTAGTTTGTGAGTGAATCACTGAATGAGTGAGGTACGAGTAGGATTCGAAAACTAACTTGGAGGTTTACAGTGGAATGTTTTAGCCATTACGTTATCAGAACACCACACTTTTTTTCAGTGGATCACATAATATAATATAATTCAATATAATATAATATAATACATGTATGATATGATATGATATGATATGATATGATATAAGGTTGTAAAGTAACGTAATATAATATAGCAAAGACCGCTGAATGGTAGTTGTTCTACATGACTAGCTATACCACAAATAACAATAATAATTAATACTGTATATTTAGTAAAGCGCCCTTACTAGCAGAAGTGATATCGCAAATACTATGTCTGTAAAAAGACAATAACAGATATCAACGATAATCATAATGTATCTGTAAAAGCAACCTCGAAACAGGTATGTTTTCAGAAGAGATTTAAACATTTTCAAGACCC
The DNA here is from genome assembly GCA_025642065.1 of Paralvinella palmiformis. Lineage (NCBI taxonomy): Eukaryota > Metazoa > Annelida > Polychaeta > Terebellida > Alvinellidae > Paralvinella > Paralvinella palmiformis. The sequence continues at coordinate 495,033 of JAODUP010000209.1, read as the reverse complement.
GACGCATTTCTAATATTCACGGGCAACCTATTCAACAAACAGCATGGGGGCTGCACCATTAAATGCAAAATCGCCATATGACTTGAGTCTATATATGGGTATCTGCAATAATATCTGACTGGATGACTTGAGGTTTCGGGATGATTTTTTAATGGACACCAGTTCACACACATATTCATGTGCCATGTCACTGCATGATAGGTGTATAGGTTGTTAGCAAAATATTGAAATGGATATGCTATCCAACAGATATTCAATGTAATTTTTGAAGAATTAAGGTATGTGCGCGTTTTTGGTATGTTACTCATCAGCTGCCTGTCTTCGGCGAATTTGTTGACATGAAAGAAGCAACAGTATGCTCTAATAATCGAAATGGAATTCCACCGAAAATAATACGACACATGACTTGTTTACACAATAAACATATAATGTGTCAACTTACCTAGAATCATCTAAATTACTATGCTACGTACACTTGATAATATGTCACAGTAAGTTTCCGGTTCCTAGCACACTGATGAGAAATCCCATTCCACTCCGTAATATAGTTTGATAAATACTGATGTCGACTACAAGGTACCTCATTAGAAGAGCCTTCTGTGATCTCTAAGGAGTGATCAATAATTTGTGTCATGCTTCTTGTAATTAATCGTTGAGGTGAGGTCTTTGGGAAGTGGCTGATACACTGAAACTATTGGCTGAACACTTTGAACATAGAGCTTCTACCCTAGCACTCAACCACCTCTATAGCCTAGTGGATAAGAGCGTGGGACTTTCATACTCACGGTCATGCTGTGCGGAGGTTGGATGTTCGAATCCCGGACGTGGCACTATAGTGGGAGGAGTTTTTCGTCCAACCAGGCAACTAGCAATGTTTTCTCCACCGAATATGCATATATTGTAAAATCTAAGTTAATTTAGAATTAGTCCCTGTGGTGACCATATGCGTCTCTCTCATTTGAGGTAGCTATGCCACGTAAAATAATTGCCATTTCGGCCATTATTATTATACGAAGATGGAAGTGCTCCAGATTGGATTGATAATCCTGATCCCGAAGCAGTTGAGTGAGTGGTTTGTTTAGCTTTGACATTAATCTAGAGAGCATCTCATTTGAGAAGTGTGATGTTGATATTTATATTCTGTGTGATAGTGGAGCATCGGGCGATGGAGGCTCATAACGAATTTCAAATTGAATTCACTTCTGTTAAATTACAAATACAATTTTATGTGTTATAACTGTGTCTATAATTGTTTTTAATATTTTCAGATCACCATGTCGTTTCCAGTAGAAGTGCAACACCTATTAGCGAAGCACACACTCGCTTTTTAATAATGAAAGCCAGCAAAAATATATTTTCAAAACATATTCGCACATTATAAATCTTGCCAGTTTGTCTCATCTGTGAACAAAAGGCCAAAACTTTACTTATATACGTATAACACTCGATATATAGAAAGATTGCTCACTGTTTGAATAATTAAACGCCTAATAAACTATTTACAGTCTAAATGCAAAGTGAAATATCTAGATCGATATTTAGTACATAATTTAGGATAATCTTCATCCTTGAAGGAATAATCTTGGTCAAGTTTAGATACCTGTATTTATTAGCAGAAAAGTTCCATTTACCTTATATGTTACAGTCGTAACAAAAGGATCACTACTATATCGACATTTGCTAGTCGATGTTTTAAGTTTTATCATCTTTATTTTATCTATAAGTTTGATTTGTTTACAATTAAGGATACTCCCAAACAACCCAGAACAACTGTTCGAACCAAAAGTGAGGTAGTGATTATACTTCGTTTAGCCTTGACACTGGTCACATCTAAGGCCTCGGTGCTTGTAGACTCCTTCGCGAATTTAAACGATTAAAGGGTACCTTTGTCGGTGCTAGCAAATAAGCTAAATACATTTTGTTTACGTCCAAGTGATTTTTTATTCTTTTCCGAAGACCCAACCTTGCCAATAAGTAGGTATCAAAACAATTTAGTAAGTCCACTAATGGCCATGGAGGTAGCCATTTTCCCTTCTTGGTCGACAGAAATCTCGAATCATTAGGTCAATTCGTTGTTAGTAAATCGGGTGTTATGATTGGCAGCCGGGCGGGCAATGCGTCATGGGATTGAACACCCCATCATTTACCGACACACTCAGCACCGCAATTCGAACCCCTAGCTGGTGATCTTCAGCACAATGCGCTACCAAATGCTGAATAGAAATAAACCGAACCAAGCTAAAAGAACGAAACAGTAATACAAATTATATCCTAGAAATGTGCTTATTAAATTATGGATACACTCTAAAAATATAGTTGGTATGCTCATGAAGATAATACTAATTAAAGATAACTCACTCCGTCGACACATATATTTTGCTTCTGAATCCACTTACCTTATGTTATAAGTCAACTGACATAAAATAATCAAAATCTGTGGACTATAGCATGAAGTATATCGTCTGTTTGTAATTGGTAAATAATTTAAGAACCACAGACTTTAGTGAAAAGAAAGTTCCAGAAATATTTCTTAAAACTGTGTCACGACTTTAATAGCTCTATATAACTAGGTAAAACTTTAAGAGCAATAGAGGAGCAAGGTAAAAAGTACAGCAACCAATTAAAATAACTATATGACTTAATATTCCTCAGTTATGACAGGTGAATACGTCTTTTTTGGGATACGGCAAGTTGTGGCGATCATCACGGGCCAAACGTTTATAGGGGTGGGTTGGGGGTGAGGGCTCTGCCCATTTTCGTCATTTTAATTATATATGGCCGAGCTTCCTGGGTCTCTATTGTTTCGTTGTGACGCGCCATAAATCTTCCCATTGACAAGTTTGCTGACAGGTATTAACCATGTTCAATGGACAAATAATATACTGCTCCTTTTATACTAGGTTATGAATATGATTATACGTGTAGTCTTTTATATATTGCCCGGGGTGTAACCTGGTCATGCTTTCTGAAACCTCGCATGACAAAACGCAACGTATACAATCCAACATATATAACGTGTAAAGAGGCGCTCGCTCGCTCGCTCGCTCGCTCGCTCTCTCTCTCTCTCTCTCTCACACACACACAGAAGGAGAGAGAGAGAGAGAGAGAGAGAGAGAGAGAGAGAAGGAGAAAGAGAGAGACTACACTAAAGTTAAGAGTGATGTAATAAGTAAGTGTTTTCAGGTCAAGTATTTCTTCATAGAAAACAAGCTAATTCGCCACGTGCCTTTGAGATGCATTTATGACACATTAACCTGTGTTATGCTCTATATAATGATAGGTTTTGTTTAGAAAATATTGGTACGATTCTCAACTTGTTGTAGACTAAATTAATCACCCTCGTAATATAACCAACTATAGGATTAAGACTGGAAAATGTTGCTGTTTAACAGCCACTTTTCGGCACAATGTTAGGCTAAATGGGCCAAGCAACCAGCGAAGAGAAATGACAGATGAAACATCCTTCAGAAACAGGTCTGGATTTAAATTTCTGTCATACAGAGGCTTATATCCAGACTCGATGTCACTTCGGTTACGTAAAACGGAACAGATGTGCACAATAGGCCATATATACCCCATTACATTGGTGCCTAATAATAAAAGAGAAGGTTACATTTATTTCAACTATCCAACTAGTCTTTACAACAGTCTAGAGATAACCGTGTTTTCAACTCGATAGATTTCGAAACTCAGTGCAGAAGTAGTCAGTAAGTCCACTTTAATTAGAATTATGGATCAAATATAATACGGTTAGGCCTATATGTATCTAGACCCTGAGGATGATGATGATTGATGTTTTACGGCCACTTTTGTGCACAAGGTAGGCAAAATGGGCCGTCGTGATCCTGAGAAGCTAAATGAGTCTTTTTGAGGTTTCACTAATTAGAAATGGAATATATAACTATAATAATGGATTATTTGAGGCTGGCTACTACTGCAACTATGAATTTGTATCATAAGCTCTCTCTCTCTCTCTCTCTCTCTCTCTCTCACACACACACACACACACACACACACACACACACACACACACACACACACACACACATACACACACGCGCCACACACACACAAACACACATATGTTTGTGGGAGAGAGAGTTATAAGTAATGTATAACCTTCTCTCTTTCACTCTCTCCCAAAACGACACAGAGATAAGAATGGATCGAAGTTGATGCTAAAGACCGGCTCGTTGTTGATATAAAATATACCTTTAAAACACGCTAAAAACACAGTCCTTACACTTATATTTAGTTACAGTTTGTAAAATCATAATAATAACGATGCAGATTTAGTTTAGTACCTTTACTAACAGAAGCCATTAAAGGGCGCATTCTAATTTTATAATCCCAACAAGATGTCTCTAAAATCCAATTCAACATATGAACTGTCGGCATTATTTACCTGTCAGACAACGCTAAACAACGAGATAATAAAGGTATGTGCAATAGTGTCTGAATGGGAAGCTTGAAATGGGTATAGGCCATCAAACCGGAACAATTAGGAGTGATATGATCATATTTACGATTGTATGTCTCTATACGGGCGACGCCATTCTCAATTCACTGAAGGCAATTTGATGTTATAATCATATCTACTTTAGTCTATACGAGGTGTAACTTGCTGGGGGCTTGGAAAAACCTGTAACAAGAACTCTAAGAATGTTTTAGCTGGTGAATGTTCTTCACATGAAAATAAACAGTTCATTAGTCAAAATAAGCCCTAATTTGTTTTATTGACTCATTTTAGATAATAAGAATCCGCTAAAATTATTTTATGGTCATTCGATTATAGAAGTTTCTGAGTCATTCACAGCCGAATATTAGCAATCCGACGTCCGAAATTCTCCAAATAAGAGGTTAATTTGTACTGATTGTCAGGATCCAGAGATGTTACACAGTTGTTTGTAATCGACGTATAAGTGAAATGTAACACCATATCGTTGTGCAGTGTTCCCGGGAGGGCGTGTGTAAATGGGTGAGAACTAAAGGGCTAAGAACTAGAACTGTGTGGTATATCGGATAACGAAGATAGAACATCATATTAAATACTATGTGAACAGACACACCATTCAAGTACTTTACATGAGGAAACTAGCATGTCTTCCAACTAGGAAAAAATTACACTATGGTCACTCATAGAGAAAGAAGACCCATGAAGACCCAATAAGAATCGTATATTAAGAAAGAATTACACAATAATATTGTTTCTCTTTGTTGTTATAATTTGATTATACGCCTCTACCCATTAAAGCAATTCGTTAACGCAATCAGAGCGTGCTGTGTTTATGGGTTGTATGTATGACAAGTATGAAGCAGTTGCGTATATGAACTCCAGAATGTCTAAACTGTGTGTGTGTGTGTGTGTTTTCATTGCAAGCGTTTGCCCTTTTTAAATATCACATCTATTAATTACACTTATAGTGAGTTGGAGAATGACGAATGATTTATGTAATGTTTTAGCACAATATACCACCAAGTAGTATCTATTATATAGCCTTCAAGATACCAGTCTTTACTGAAAGACGCCTCATTGTTACACGTACGAGCATGAATTCATTCTTTCATTCATTCAGCGAAATATATTTTTTAATGCTATAACATGACAAGATTGATATCATCCACCAGAAGTAACAATGCATCGACATAGATAACATAACATATGGTAACAAAACACACTGAAAAATCAGTAGCCCATTTCCATTGTTGTCCTTCCCAATTAAAAATTAGTTTTAAAGGCTCGACTATATATACGTCTCAAATATCATGATTCAGACTGATTATTATATATAGTCAGGTACCGAACGGCCAGTAACTGACAAATTAGTGGATGGTTATATACTGACAGAGATATACGATTATGATGATTGATGTTTACGGCCACTTTTGTGCACATGGTAGGCTAAATGGGCCAAGCGACATCCAAAGGTAATGAAGCGAAGTCAAAGATGAAACACCCTTCAGATATGCCCATGCCGAGATTCGAACACGGATGGTAGTGATCTGTGGTCCAACACGCTACCGCTAGACCACGGAGGCGCCCCTACAGAGATATACAACACTGGAACTGATTTGTAAGGAAAAAGTTCTCATCGACAGATTTATTTTTAATATATAATGCTAAATTACATCGTATTTAATCTACAGACCAGGTAGTTATGGGCGGGTCTTTAAACTTGTAATTTCCCCCTTCCCGGATCCACTTCTACAATATCTACACAGAGTCTGGCATGTTTTGGTTGAAGGCGCGAATCACTTCCGCTTGTGTTGGCTAACTGATCGGTAAATTGGTTGACAAAGTGGTTGAGTCAGTGTCTCCAGATTGGTCAGATCTGGAACATTTTTTTTCCGGTGGCCAAATAATATTTCACGGACACAAGACACCACTGCTATTCGATCCATGTGCATGGAAGTCTGCACAAGGAGTACGCCATTAACTATGTTACGTGAGTGCGTGTTAAGTTAGCGGAATGAGATGGATTTTAGCAATAATAATAATAATAATAATAATAATAATAATAGCCTAAATGGGAGTTATTTTACGTGGTTTAGCTACCTCAAATATGGGAGACGCCTATGGTCTGTAATTTGCTGCTTCACCACGGAGACTAATTGTAAATAAATTTAGAATTTACATTATATGACGTGAAAACTTTGCCAGTTGTCTGGTTGGTTGAAAAACTCCTCCTACTATAGTGCCAAGCCCGGAATTCGTACCTCCGACCTATGACCATGAGTAGGAAAGTCCCACTATCTTACCCACAAGGCCATAGAAAAAAAGATAGATGTAGTACAACGATTTCAGCCGGAGATGGTAAACAATTAAAGGTTCAATGTTATTATGCTGCTTTTCAAGTTTATGTCACGCGGTATGTACCATTTGTTTTTATTGGTGTCAATATTTAAGACTCTGTAGTGTGAGTGACTAAGTGAGTGAGTGAGTGTTTTATAGCCTCAGCGTTTGTCAAACATGAGGACTACTTCCTATGGAAAAGGGTTGACCAGATGAAACATCTTACAGATCTAGGTAATGAGGCATACATTTGAACCCCAACCTTGAGGTTCTTACCATCCGGGACACCAGAGTTTTATCATCCAATGATGATAATGCTACACATTTACAAGACATATATCAGGTGAGATTTGATAAAACTATAATGTTGTTCATCACAGACAATGACATACATACCTGTCTCTGACTGTTTTTGTTGGCTCAGATACGTTTGGTTCAGACCTGTTCAAACATAGTGCATCAGCTCACTCAACTGGAAATAAGTGTACCTTAAAGAATTAAATATTGTTCTTGTTTCTTCGGGCAGAATCTAAACCATAACAAATAGGATGAAGCCCGGTTCGATTCCATCTCGAGGGTCAGAATCTTTCAGGTAGTAAAATTCAGATATTAATTTCTCGGCTTACAGTATTCTTGGTGGCTGACAACGGTATGTGACGCGGATTTCTTACATCGTTAAAGAAATTAAGGTACGTTAAGAGAACTTGGGTTTACTAACACGTACTACCACAAAGTTATTTCCAATGTTCAACCGGACGGCAAGTGAAATATTCTGTAGGGAACCAAGTGAGTAGGATGATTTAATGATGGACTGGTTTATCTTTGGTACTGGTCACACATAGCTGGCATGGCCAAGGAGCTATTGCCCGTGGATGAGATGAGGTGGTCAGAAGAAACATCCCTATCCAAGTAACATTGGGATTAAAATCCCGACTTTCAGCTCTGCATCACTGTAATAGCTATAACCAGCAGTCATTTGGACTAACATTTCCCAAACCAAAAATGTGGTCACTTCTAGTGTGTATGTGATAATCTCCTAATAAACATTGATTTCGGATATCCCATTATTTTCGTTGGACTTCCTAGCCTATATTCCATTTCTGTCTAATACTGCGCAGTACACTCCCAGGCTGGGTAACTTCAGATAGTTGGTGACTCCAATGCTTGACCCAAAAATTATTTATCAACATGGATTGCAGAAAACGCGGACAGCGATAAGAGGTAAGAAATTCCGCGGGGGGGGTCCCATTTTCAACACTGAGAAGCAATGAGTTGTATTGTAATGGTTGCAATTATATCTGCGTGTGGCTTCTATCAGCACCGTAATAAATTATTCACTTTTAGGTAGGTCTGTTTTCCGATTGAAAATGCTTTCGACGCATGGCTGTCTTAACGCATGAGCCCAATGGGCACTTGCCCGGGGGCCCAACAAGCATAGAGCCCCATGCTAATCTATGTATATCGTAACTTGCTGAGTTGGTGTGTAGGTAGGGGGGGACTGAGTGTATTGCTTTGTCCGGGGGCTTATAGTGTTGTTAAGACGTCACTCTTTCAATCAATCAATCAATTAATCAATATGTTTATTTCAAACTGAATCTCCACTGGCATTACATATACATGTATGTCCACTAAATGAAGCGAGTACATGGTAGATACAGTTTGGGACAAGGATGTAACCTGGTATGTTTTAACAGAAACAACGATAAGAATATAGGGAGAAGGTTACACGTGTATGTTTGGTATGCACGTCATTGACAGACTACCCACTAATCTGGGCAATAAGTCATTCCAACATATAGTGTTATGTTATATCTTAAGAGTAGAGATGATGATGGAGCAAGACAATGTGACAGTGATCTCAATAAGTGCTTAAGTAATATTTCTTTACTCGTTGATTGAATGATTGACTGAATTGCAGCTTTTCAAGTCGTCTAGATCTGGCAAAGCTCGTGAAGGTTTTAGCCATTGGTGAATAAAGGTTCTCGCAGCACTGCTCGTTTTTCTATAGCTAAATGATATGAGGATCCCGGGAATGACGTGTTTGATGACTGTGTACAAGATAAAGTTTCCGTGGTGTATGAATACATTAATTTGCAGAGTTGGATATTATATATACCCATTAATTTGTTACTGCTGAGCTGTCTAAAAAGTGGAGTTGTCGGTGCATTGTATCCAACATTGGACGTATTTCTGATTGATTTCTTCTGGAATATTTCAAGTTTATGCAGTCTGTATTGATATGCGGATCCCCATAACATTGTGCCATACATATGCATGATGTAGTGGTAAAAACAGTAATAAACTATTACAGAGAAAGGTGAGAGTTAATTTGGAAGAAAAACTTTGATAAGGGGGATATATATATCAGGTACAGAAATCTGTTAAGTGGGGGCTATTTTGGATTCATTTTTAAGCATTGGCAGTCAACAGATACCCGGAGATTGCCCCCCTCCGGGAGTACGCTACCCCAAATATGCTATGGGAGAGCCATCGAAGAAGTGACTGAGTATTTCTATGTTTAGGCTTGATTCTGATCACACCTGATAAACGCCGATATAATGTCGTGTTCAGTGGTACTCGTATTTACCGAGAATATGATTTTCCGATTTGGAAACAGCGTTCGGAGCAGCTATCGGATGGTAGCCTATTTACCGTGGTAAGTCCGACTTTGCAACCGCCACCTTGTCTTTGCCAAAATGGAGGGAAAACTAATTCAACTTGTTTGGCAGTTATTCTTCATATGTTTGAAACAATATATATCTTTCAAACCTACACACAACCGAAAAACGCCACTGTAAAATAACATCAATACAATTATATAGTAGATCTACTAGTATTCAGAATAGATTACAATCACCGTCCTGTCGATGAACTGGAAACTTCGCCATTTAAGCAGAGTGTAATGTATATTACGTTCTTTGATCTAAGGTTCTGAACCACATACGTCACCCGAAACAGTTCGCCATTTATTTATCTAGACACTGCCGCTATATCTAACAAGTAATACATGAATAATACATTCATTAGCAACACAAACATTGTAAAAAATATGGCATTGCTAATTTAGCCCATATACACACTCATAGTTGAATAACCGCAACAGATTTTCTCCAAAGCTTTCATTTTGATGGAAACTGAAATAGAACCTTGACCTTATTATTTTTTATTTCACACTTGAACGCAGTCGTAATTACCACTTCCGACTTGTATTTACTGTCAGATATTATCTGTGAAAAATATATATTCGGAATACAAACTGACAAAGTACCCGGTATGTATTTGAGATACATGATACATCGGGCCAGTTGTCGTCATGCAAGATTGGTATATTTAGAACGTCGCACTTGAACTTTATCACTTGTTAAATGACCGTGTGCCTACACATAAAGGACACCTACAAATTTCCCTATAAGCTATCTCCAGTAAGACTGCAACTACAAAAGGAAAATGAGCTACATATCTAGAAGTCAACTGAGACCGGCATTCATTTAATTTTCAATTCTAAAAAACGCGCTAATCTTTGTTATTCACGAGATAGCCACACGATGGCAGCACCGGGCAACGATGGCTTTGTGGAGGTCGCCACTGACGCAGGCGGGCAGCTTGACATACTGACCGCGTTCTTTCAAATCTAATGTCGCGCAAACTATTATTGGGCATAGCCATAGGTGCGTTCGAGTGCTCGATCGGCGAGAATTATGTGCTATTTTAGTGACACTGTTTGGTCGAAGTTAGACGATAGGCGAACAGGTGTTATAGGAAACCATAACACGACAACTATTACCTTCCACATTGGCGTGTTGTTGTTTTGACGGACGAAAATGCCAGATAACGAGCTTAAACGGTTGGAATGACAGCGCCGTGGTCCGCCTGAAACGACTGTTTTATCGATACAACATCGACAGAAACTGGAACGGCCTATATGTGCGAAGAACATGTGCTAATTACATCATTCTTTCTGCGCGACCAGAAAATTCGGCATTGCTCGGCTTTATACCTGTGGCTGGTTTGTTTACGTACTTGCTACCTCCGGTGCGATTGGTTTTAGACGACTGTGTGCCGTTATGCAATTGACTGAGTCTGAGCGGAACAATTGCCAGCATATATTTCTTGTCATATAATGAGGCGGATGTTTGTTCTTTGTTGTATATAGTTATCGCTTCACAGCTTAAGTTCATTTGTGTCCGGACTTAGGAAGTTTGGCTAACTGGATAACTCGTAACTGGGTGAGAAACAAAAGAGATATTTTATTCATTATTTTTGACCTTTATAATTTCGCCTAATTAATTATACGATTTTAGATATCTGATTCTTTTGCTTGGTGCTAATTGATTGTAAAGTACGCGTGTGTGATTATATATAGATATGTGTATGATCACTGAAGAACGGTGGACAATGATGACACAACAAACAGAGTATAAAGAATGATATTGATGTTTCATCCATGCCCCATGCTGTTCTTGAAAGAGTGACGTAACTCCAGAAGCGTGTCGGATATAGATCTCTATATCCCACCTTCAAGACTATTCAGCGCGAAATGGTAAATTTTCCTTTCGGTTTCGGTCTTCCCATCATACTCATAAACCTATATTATTGCATGGAATTGTCATCAGGGTGTGTGTTATTTATTAGTTTAGAACCAAAATTATGTGCATTATAGATTAATAAATAAAAATATAACATTATTTTCAATACTTAACTATTAAATGCTATATATATATATATATATATATATATATATAACCTCTTTCTTTGGGCATCCTGTCGCAACTACAATTCAGTACATTTGTCTCCTTTAAAAAGCTTAATCCAACAATACGTTTATGGATTGTTGTCTACATTTAATCGATCAGTAAGCATTACACTTTTGATCAACACATTATGATGTGATACCCCTTGTACGGGCGCTTTATACGTCACGTGATCTAGCGTAACCCAGCTTGGGCTTTAGTGGCGACCTCTATCAGCAAATTATTACATTGTTATTCCGAATTCCCCTGTGTGTTGTACAAATCTAGTCATCTATTTATTGTTTGTCTGTTGTGAATTCTTGCACATTAAAAAATTTAGCTCATTAAGTAAAAATTACTGTGAAAGAATCCAACTACCGAGGTGAAAACCGTCAATAATGTATGCTAATTTATGCACCCCATCTAAGAGTGACCTTGATATGCAAATGAAACGAGCACTCTATTTTTAACTCGCCGGAGTGCCTCAGAGAACCGAGTTAAAATGTCGGCAGATATTCCTAATTCAGTTCCATCTTTGAGCCCGACGTCGCCAACGGCGATGACGGCTCCTCCCGGTGCGCAGATGGCACTTGCTGCGAATAATATCGCCAAATCGTCGAACAACATGAAAGGTAGGTTGGCCGCTGGCCGGACATGTAAACAAACCGTGCACGAAACATTCGCCCCCTGATTTCTGTTTTGGTCGGCCATGTTGGATGGTGGCTTCTGCTCGTTGAGTACTAGCCTTGCGATGTTGTTCCGAAATTTAACGGACGGAACGTCCGAAAATACACCTGACAGCTGTCGTTTGGGATGGTGGGTCCATTTTTAGTTGGGTTGGTATAATTGTTGGCGGCGATCGTTGTAATTTGATCTGTCTTGCACCCCGTTTAGTTAGGATAAGATCATAGATGTTGAACTGTGTGTGTATGTGCGTTAACAAACCCTGATCGTTGTTTTATGGCTAACCTACGCTACTGCTGTTACGAAGTTCTGATGCTTCTCCCGTTTGTCAGCTTCCTTAGTACAGTTATTGGCTAGTTCTATGTCATTGACAAATTTGTTATTTCTTCCCGTAATCAACATATTTATTAATTTCATTTAACAGGGTGTCTGTATTATTATTATTAGTCTAATAGATCGACAAGTCTACAACTAGATCTAGATACATAGCTTCAGCTTGCCTATCACCCTGTCATGGATATTAAGTAATTAACCGCCCTAGTATTATTTTTAGTCTAAATATTGTCCACGAATTGCATAAACCTTTTTGTGTATCATTGCATCATGTATGTTACAGTTGTTCAGCCATAAATAATATTACTTCAGTGTTTGGATATTTAGTGTGTAACAGTGCATTGAACTTGAGTGACATTTTTAGGCTAGAAGTAGTTGAACAACAGTTGCAGTGTCAACAGAACTAGTGTTATCTATACTTTTATAATAATAATATGGATATTTGTTTGGTTTGGTTGAGGGTATTATTGTTATATGATACACTGTATACTGAGCCATCTCAAAGTCCATGTTGGTGTACCTAACAGATCTATAATATACACTTGTTTAGGCTTCATCCAGATGCCCACTCAGTGACTCACATCTATCTGTAGGTTAAAATCTTGGGTGACTTCCATTTTTTAGTTGAATGTTGAAAAAAACCTTCTATACTAGTATTATATCTAAATTGTTTAATGTCATGATGTTTTTAATTAATCAAGACAACAGCACTAATTTCTGTGCTAATCCATCCATGATGTCATGAGTCAAAACATCTTGATTTTGAGTCTTGAATGAGAATCAGCCCAAGAGAGAGAATCCTAGTACCAATTATTTGCCTGTAGACAACTGTCAGACACATTAGCTTTGTCTTTAAAATATGTAAATTAAATCATGATAAAAAGATAGAGAATACACTGGAAAATGTATTTCTATGGCCTAACTGTTTGTCTTCTTCACAGATGTCTAGCACCAGGCTTAAAGGGTAAAATATGACATAGCAAAATATTAATTTATTCTTATTGATTTACTGTATAGAATGTGGAAAAAAAATCAGTTTTTTAATTTGTTTATTATATTTTAATTAGAAATATCTCCACCTAGCTGTTTGCCTAATCATGGAAGCTGTTAGTGTTATTATAACTTTGGTTTATGGCTGGAAACTCATTTTAATTGACTGTTCTGTTTAATCAATGTGGAAATGAATACCCACATGTTTCTTTGTATATTTACTCTATTTTATGGATGTTGGTTCCAAACAGTTCATATGCCGACTTGATTAGGAATATGTTAAAAAGTAGATATTTATTGTAACCATTACTTGATACCAGGTGAACTAGATCCAGTGCAATATTGTTTACTGTGCTTGTTTTCTTTAGCACTTGCTTGTTACTCCTGATAAAAAAGTTATCTGATCATATATATCCCACCTAGAATGTCTGATATATATACTAGGTATTATACTATCTCCCATAATCTTATGATTTGAGCAATGATGTTTGTTTGTTGTGTGTTGTGAATACTGACTAGCTGTTGTTATAAAATTTCAGGTCTAGAAAATTGTGGGAAATTGTGGAATTTTATTTTGAAATACTGAGGATTGTGAATACTATCGATTGTTACAACATCGCCATGTAATGTATAGTTATTTTGACAGGATTATGATCAATCATGTTTCCTGATTAGGGCAATAAACCATAACAGATTCTCTTCCTTTCTAAAGATTATTCAGTGTACTGATCAGTTGTTTTCACATACAGACACTTTACAGTGCAGTTTTTGTTGAACTTTCTAGATCTAACTGATGTTGTGTTAATCATCTGCTGGATCATATTAAATATCAAATGTTTTGTGATTATTAATCAATAAATGCATGCATTTTCTTCAAGTTTAATATGATGTTTAGTTTTCCCCACATTAATTGTGACTCACTCTGCTGGTTTTGAAAATCAAGAATGTGACCATTTTTACTGACTGAGATTGAACTGTTATTTTTATATCGTGACATCTGGATAATCAGTTGGTAGTCCTCATGATGCCCATTATTTCAATTTGCATGGGGTTCCACAAAATATATCCAAATAGCAACCTAAAATGTTATGATTTTGAACTGTTATGTTTATGTCCAGATGGGCCTCAGAATGCACAGTTTTCTGTTTTTATGGGGGGGGGGAATCAGAAGATTTCAAAATGGATTCCTTGTGGGAAACCCTGATACTGAATTTTTAAATAACTGCAGTTTGTGTATATTCAGTGTTTCTTATGTAATATACTGACTGTAAAAATTGATGTCTGAGATTTCAGATTGTCTGATTTTTTTTAATGTAAAAAAGGTTATGTTTGGTGTGACTAATTTTCTATATGATAGCACTTTTAGCACGCTTTATATCCAAGCATTTTGCAGATTTGTTTGAATAATTACCAGATCCCATATAACTTTTTAATAAAATGTTTGGGTGTTTAATCCTCACATTTTAGAAAATGCAACTTTGCAGATATGTCAGTATTAAGGTATTCATTGAAAAAAAATTGATAATTGTTATGTTCATGGCCATGTTTATAGAAAAACAGGTTGTGGTGACAGATTGAGTTGATGATTTTTAAAAACCACAAATCAATTGTTTGCACGATTGGATTAGACTTGCAATTGGAGGTTAAATTAAAATAATTTCAAATGTGATTTAGAAAACAGTAATTATAATACTTGTACTGAGTTTTATTTTTCCTGTATTGTTGACTAATATATTCTACATTCTTCTAATTATATGCAGACGTTATCTGCTCATGGATTCTAAAATGTTTTAAAGAAGAAAAATACTTCAGACATTTTGGATGGTAAACTACATGGGTTTAAAAAAAGATACTTTGTAAACAAGAAAATAATATAAAAAATATTTACATTGTAAATAGTCCAAAATATTTCTTAAAATAATTTGGTTGCTGGAAATGAATCACAACTAAGGCCAGTCTTTAAAAAAAAATTAGTTGGGTTACATGGCCAAAAACCACGAACGCCAATAATGATTCACACTTGATAAACTGGGCACCTCTGTGGTCTAGCGGTAGCGTGTTAGACTACAGATCACTACCACCTTGTTCGAATCTCAGCGTGGGTATATCTGAAGGTTGTTTCGTCTCATTATCTTTGGAGGTCGCTCGGCCCTTTAGCCTACCTTGTGCACAAAAGTGGTCGTAAAAAGTGTTTTGGACATTCCAAAATCAGATGATTTGTTAACCTTTCTAAAACAATATTTATGAATAAATAAAAAAAGTTGTGTGTGATTAGATATCGTCTGGGATATGCCTGATGGTGTGTGTGTGGAGAGGGAACCATCGGGCGTATCTCCCCTAACGATGGTTAGCTTTCGTTCATCTATCTTGTGGTGAATATGATAATGTACGGAACTGTTTGAAGTGAATAATGTGGACCATGAAATATGTTGCATGTGATAACTTATTGTTTCATTCAGTATGATAAGGAAAACGTCAATCTATCAGTATTGCTTGCTATTAGTACGAATGCACATAAAACAACTGATTTGTTGAAAGATTTTTTGACAAGGATGTTGCGTAGCCGAGCATCGTAACCTTTTCATTGGTGCTAAAGGATGCAGCACCGCAAGCCGAGCATCGTAACCATGTATGCTGGTGATAAAGAGCTGAGCGCACTTGCACTTATTTTGGCTTGTTTCGGATGCTCAGACAATCCGAGCCAACGTCTTTCAGTTGGGTCTGAGTCAGGGATAATAATTTTGTAAAGCGCATTAGAGCAGCTTCTGGCTGAATAGGGGGGCTATATATATGTTACATATTATTATTATATATTAGTTTCACATCGATATAGTTGGACTGACGTGATATCTTCGACCTCCTTTATTCTTGTTTGAACATCTTGTTGAAAGCCTCAATCTAACTTCAGACCAAATAAAACTGTATTATGCTCAGCCGCCATATTTAAAAAAGATAGAGATAACAGATTCGGGAGTCAGCGCATGCACAAGTGCTCGCCGCTATCGGAAGTCAGAACATGTGCATTGAATGCTTGGACCTTTAGCGCTAGCAACCACTTTTAACAAATATTCCTCAGTCCACAGAAAATCATATCTGGATGTTTGTGCTGGTTTAAATATCATTTGATAGATAATGTCACCATGCATAATCGCGCCCACAAGTAAGCCAATTTGTCCCATATACGCACACAGTGAAGAAAGCACAAGTAAACCGATATTGCAATGACTGAATATTACTTGATGTTACTGAAGTTGAGTGTGTACTAATGCATTGTGCAGGCTGTCGAAGCAAAACACCAATCACAAATACAACCAGAATTTAAGCATGAAAAAATAGTTGAAATATCTTTTTAATTTCTTCACAATTCGATACGACCATAAAGCGGTTTTGGGTCATACAGTCGGGTGACCTGCAACAAGATTATTTTTAATATAATTAATAATCAGTAATGATATTCAAAGTGATTCCCAACATTACTTTGTTATGTTTCTATAAGTATTTATTATAAGTAAAAAGTGACCTCTTTACTAAAGTATTTTTGATTTTTTTTACATATATATTTGCCAATTAAACACTGATGGGTAAAAATTGTTTAGAATTGTCACTTGAGTGTAATGTTAATAAACCTACCACATATGGAATCACAATTTTCAGATAACTCATTGAAGTGGGGCATCTTAGTGTTTTTTTTAGCAGTAACACAGATTTGCATCTATTTAGGTTTCAGAATGATATTATTTTAATATTGTTAATGCAATTAGTAACATAGATACTTAGGTTTTATTCAGTAGTACTCGTTGTATTATTTTTCTTTTAATCAGTAGTCCTTTGCTTGAGAGTCTGTTTATGTTTAGTACTTTCATGGAATGCTACTTAGCTTGGGAAGTTGTATAGAAGTGTTTCCTAATTTCATTGGCACTTAATGTGAACATACTGCAGATAAGCATCGTTAGTGCTGGATCTTTTCTTGTTTGATAACTGCTGTATCACTCGTACAGCACTGTGATCGCTGTATCACCTAGTTTTGGCTAGGTTTTTTTTAAGAGATGTTTTTTTTAGAACCGCTCAAATGCCAACATACCTGTAATGTTATCAACAATGCTGCACATTGTTGATGATTAGTTCATATTGGTGTAAAATAATAGACAACATTTCAGCCTAGTCCTAAATTTTAGAACTAAGAGACGAACACGTTGTTTCTCTCCTTCATTATTCTAGGCCACCCCCATATCATTGTTCTACAATCTCCAAGTCAGGATTTGCATTCCAGTGTATTCTGTTTGTTGCTCTATGGACTTGTCCCATAACCATATGTCCCGAGTGTGACCAGTGTCCGATCTAAACAAAGTATTCACTCATTATTTTGTTTATAATCTGAGTCAATATACCAATGCCTTTATAAACTAAAATAAATATTACAATTTACTAATACTAGGTAGGACCGTGTAGCAGTTTAGTTATTTGTACAAGAAAAGAGTGTACAGGTCAAGTTGGGAAGAATTTTTTACTTATAGAGAATTAATTACAAAATTGCTTATTTACTGATAATTTGTGATTTACTATTCTCTTGTAGCCAGTAACTGCCTCTAAATTGTGGGTTCATGTAGCACATTATCTCAGTCATGACATTATCTCAGTCATGTAGATTTTTAAGATCATTATATGTGACATCTTTGTGTGTCCATTAAACTGGCTAATATTGTATTTTCATTTAGTACGCAAACAACATAATAGGATTATCTTGACTAGAAGTTATTGATGTAACACCAGTCGACCATGTAAATGTCAAAATAACAGAATACACTTGGCTAATATTGAACATTTGTTAATATTTTTGGAAAAAAATATTTTATCAAGATTTTCCTCTGTGTATTGTATGCTGCAGTAGATGATTGTTGAACTGAATCACATTATTTAATGTGGAAATCACATACACACACATCTTGATAAGTTATCCTTTATAAAAAATATTTAGTTATGTTATTGCCTCTTTGTATGCTTGTTAAATCAAAGAAAGGACTTGCCTATAATATCTGGAGCCTTAAATTGTAATTTATTAAATGTGAGTATCATTAAGGCATCATAACACCCAGTAAATGTGATGCTGATATTATTAGAGAATTATGACCAATTATGATTTTTCACAGTTTCAAACAGCAATCTAGTTAATTCAAATTTATTACTATATTCAATTAGTGCTATAGTCACTTGCAGAGGTTTTGTAACAAAGCTTCAGTTAAGGTGTGATTGAATAGGTCTACAGATCTTTAAACGTTAAAATATTCCTGTCAATCCAGGTATTTTGCATTTGATGTTATCTAATGTTGATAGTTTTTATGTTTTAGTCTGGAAACCTGTATGTTTAAGTTTAAGTTGACTTGATAAATGTGATATTTTAAGCTCAGTTTAGAGTATGTATTTTATTAACAATAAAATGTACAGCAAGGGTTAATTGTCCTGTTTTAGATATTGTGTTATTGAGTATCCCGTTACTCGCTACATATGTATCATGATATCGTCAAGTTGATAGCACAGTTAGTTAGAGCATAGAACTCGTAGCAGAACGGTCACGGGTTTGAGGCTCTGTGAGCTGCAATGC
The DNA here is from genome assembly GCA_025642065.1 of Paralvinella palmiformis. Lineage (NCBI taxonomy): Eukaryota > Metazoa > Annelida > Polychaeta > Terebellida > Alvinellidae > Paralvinella > Paralvinella palmiformis. The sequence continues at coordinate 475,904 of JAODUP010000209.1, read as the reverse complement.
TGTCATGTGGCGACTGGTTCACTCATCCATAAAAAATGAGTACCTGACAGGACACGATAGCTATGTGGTTGAGTAATGATTTGCGCCTATAATGGCAGCATATGTTGTATGCTTCCTTGGGAGTTGAGATGTGTGCTGGGTGGAAACAAGTCTGAGTCAGGGATAATAATATTGTAGATCGCCTTAGAGCAGCTGCCTAGCTGAATAGGGTGCTATATAAATGTCACATATTATATTATTATATATTTGGCATGTTATATGGATTTATTCTGAAATAAATAAATGAAATAATTGTATAGTCTTCCTCTTGAGTGTGACACCTGGTTTGGTAATATAACTGTTTTGTTAATACAGTTGTTATGATTATAGTAACTAGTGAGATACAAGTCACACAGACATGAAATATTCCTTGGACTACAGTGTTTTAGGTTCCTGGCTGTGCTGATTAAGCGACAGCCCGGGGATTCTCCCCTAACAACAAAACCAGTGTTTTAGGTCTTCAGTAATTTTTAAGAGTATTTTCTTGGTGAAATTATTTAATTGCATGCCTAGAAATGAGTGTATGTTGTAACTATTTAGTTTGAATTAGCTAATTAATATAAGACAAGATTAGAAACAAGTCCATGATTAAATTAGTTATAAATATGTCGGTGATATTTAGACTGCTAGCCTTGTTATTTCTGTACATAAATATCACACTGGGACATAACTTGGTTTTGTCTTTGCAGCCCATATTGAAGTGATTCCATGTAAAGTGTGTGGAGATAAATCATCAGGTGTACACTATGGAGTTATTACATGTGAAGGTTGTAAGGTGAGTGTCACTAAGTGAAGCCAGGGTTGGTTTTAACCAATACCTAATATGGTTTAATTTCAGGTTATCTTTAAACCATATTTAGAAGGGTTTATATCATATTTGTGTATTGTGTCTTTTTAAGTTAACTTGATCAGCAATCTTCATAATACCATCTTTTTGCCTACAGACGGAATCTAGTAATATTTTTATTTTATAAACAGTTATATGATTAATATTCACTCAGTTGGTTAAACTTGTCATTTAGGGATTATAACCATTCACTTTTCAGTAGAATCCAATTGTACTTCTTCATTAATTGGTTATCCATTGAACAGCAATTACCGTACCATTTATAGGTTATAATATATGAAAATATATAGTGCATTCTTCTTGATGTGTTTGTCATCTAATTATTCACTGAACATATAAGAGGTTTTGTCTTGCTTTTATCTGTTATTATGTTTTATATCTGTCAGTGTCTTTTCTAGAGCATACCTTGTAGGATCCACTTGATTTTGACAAACTTGATACCAAAATAGGAATCACAAGTGGGCATTGTGGAAGTTATCTGTCTTCCTTGTACCCTGTTCACTTTGATTCTGGGTTTGTAATTAAAAAAAATTAATAATTCATGCAGGGTTTTCCAATTAGAGGACATGTTAAAGAAACCTGGCTAGTATTTGCATATTAAGCATTTTGGTTACAAAATCTGCAAAGGAACTATGGTAGTTTAGATAATTATTCTGTACTCCTGGATTTGTAGTATAACTTCTGTAAACTGTAAATAAAACATACGAATATCAGAAATTGTTTGCTTTTAATTTTCAATGCCTTAGTTTATTAGTATTTAATGAGCATTCTTAGAGGATCTATAGTATGAGTGATCCTGTCTACAAATGGTTTATACAATGATGTTTTGTATTATCAGTTGGTTTAGAATCATGTTGATCTGAAAATAAATAATAATTATGTAGATGATAGGTGAATATGATGTAAATTGTGTGTCTTAACCAGATTTTAGCTAGAGGCTGTTAATAACAATATTAAATATGATTGTTGTTGTAATCAGCTACTCCACTGATCAGCAACATCCCACAAAATAGCTGAATGGGTGGGGCTGGTTGCTAGAGAGTATGCTATATAATAAAGCTGTTCTTAACATTAGTTGTCATTGTTGTCATAATTTTACCGTGACAGAATTATTATGACATGATGCCAGATATGGATTCATGTATATTTTTAATGTAATACTTCATAAATAACCAAATGCATATGCCTTTGAATATTATACTGTTCAGACTTCACTATGCAGTGGATGCTGTTAAATCAAAGCATTAATACTTAAATTCACATCACAGTTTCAGACTGAGTGACTGAGATTTGGTCTAATGAAATAGCTAAGTGTATTCTAAATCCAATTTTTGAAAACCAGTGGAAACGTTGTTAGAAAATGTTGAAGGTTTATGTTATATGTATTATTTATAGATGAATGCAAGTACAGCATATTGCATTTAATTCTTTAAATGCCACTACCCTGAAAATATTTAATAAAATAACAGATGATTTCAAAGATAGATGTTGTATAATTGATATTTGACTGATATGCTTGAAAATAGTTTGTCTGTGGATAAAATCAATTTTAAAAAAAACATGGCAGAAGTCAGTTTTACAACTAGTACAGGTTCATTTTCAGGTTTTGTCTAATTTAACACAAGTTTTCATGAGTGAAAATACATTACGTAGTTTTAACTATCCCTCTTCATTTATGCTATAACATGATATAAACTGGACAGAATTGTTCCTGTGCTCTTGCAGTGACATAAGCTGTACTAGTTTGTATATAATGTCTTCACAGTTTTGTTCTTGTGTTATTGTTAACATATCTAAGTAACTTTGCCTATATTTCCCTTGCCAGGGCTTCTTTCGACGAAGTCAAGCAGGACCAGTCACCTATCAGTGTCCAAGGAATAAAAACTGCATTATTGACCGTGTTAATAGGAACAGGTGTCAGTACTGCAGGCTGCAAAAATGTCTGGCTCTTGGCATGTCTAGAGATGGTAAATAATTTGTACATCTGTAATTTATCTAAAATGTACATTAGCATGTAATACTGAACACTTAAAACTGGACCTCAAAGAAATTAGTTTTATATGATTTCCTTTTTTCTCTAGCTGTTAAATTTGGCCGTATGTCAAAAAAGCAGAGAGAGAAAGTTGAAGATGAAGCAAACTATCACAAGCAACGTCTGAATGGACTGAGTCCAGACAATTCATTTAACTATTCCAATGGATCATTGAGTCCAACCAACAATAACCAGTACAGGTAAGTCATATGATGACCTATTTCTGAACCTCATTGATGAATTGACAGTGACTAATACAAGTAAGATTTCCAATGTAACATGGCATTGTTAAATTACTGTTATAAAAATAATATAATCCCATATATGTATTTGCAGCTTCCCAAGTCAGGTAGATTATAACCAGATGAATGGTAGCACATCATATGATATGCAAGGATCTTCTCAGCCTGGGTATATAACACCAGAGTCAAACGAAAGTTACTCCCCAGCTCAAAACCAACAAAATGTGCTCAAGACTGATATTGACCTAAGTGAGTTCTGCTTGTGTTGTTGCAATAATTGCAACCTGTTGAAAGTGATGTATAGAATTCAATAGAATGGCCTTCTTCGAGTAAAAGACAAATATAATGACTGGACACCTGTGCTATTCAACATATGTTTCACGTTATTTGTCATGTCTCCATGTTAAGGTTTGTTAACCAAAGCCATCAGTGAGGCACACATGAGGACTTGTCTTTATACCCAGGAACAGATTGAACAGATGCGGGCTGAACCAACTCCGTTTGAGCTCATCCATGCACTTAAAGGGATGGTATGTGGAATGAACCTTTCCGAAATTACTTTAGTTAACCAGGATCTGCCTGCCTCTTATAATAATAGTAAAAATTATTTTTTGTTTGTGTTAAAACTGCTTCATTAAAGTCTGTTAATGGTATATAGTAAGTGTTAAATTAATGGTGAGTGGTTAGTAAAGAGATAAATGCCATTGTCCACAAACTTGAAAAGACCATGTGATAATATGTACTTGATTCTGTACAGAACCATGAACAACTTTGGCTGGAGATTGCTGAGAAGGTGACAATGGCAGTACAGCAGATAATAGAATTTGCCAAAATGTTGCCAGGATTTATGAACCTCCTCCAGGATGATCAGATAATGTTACTGAAAGGAGGTAAGCCTACTGAAAACTTACTTAGTCTTAATTAAATTGCTGATAACAGAAGTGTGCTCAGTTCAAAAGAAGATTGATGGATTACATTCTATATGTTATTTTTTATTTTCTTACTGCAGGTAGTTTTGAGATAGCTTTGCTTAGGATGTTGAGTGCTTATGACCCAGAGACAAAGAGTGTTATTTTTGGTACATCGTTTGTGCCTTTGGATGTGTTTCAGAATCTTAGTAAGTGTGTGTTGATATTTTCAAGCTTTGACAGGTCTGTAATTTGTATACGAAACCCTGCTCATTTCTTACTTGTAATGGTTGTGGGAAAGACCGTATCACACTCTTATCTTATTATTCAGCTGTAGTTAATACAACAAGGATTGTTCCTGTTTGATATACTTAATATTACACTTTAATGAAGCTCCATGAAATTAGAAATATGTAGCATAATTAAATATGAATGAGAAGAATCTTTTCATCAGGAATTTATTTGAGTTGTTGTACATGTCAATACAAAACATATCCTAACTATCCTATGCTTTTCAACACTGTGGAAGTATTTCCAAAGTCCATGCACCAAATACATGGTTCTATATCACTTGTGTGAGTAGGGCTAGTATGTACACAAAAAGGATTAGTACATTGATTTATGTGTGCTTACATTAACTGTTTTGTTGTTGGAAATGCTTACTCTGCAGTGTGCAATGATAATGAACTATGATTACATTGTACTATTGTAGAAATGGAGTGAGTTAAGTGGTATGTTTAGACTTGGTGTTGGTCACAGCTGGTAGATAAGGCTATGGGGGAGGGTGTTTCTTTCGGAGAATGAGATTGTCAGGCTGGCCTTTTTTATTTAAGGATAAAAAGCCTTTGAACAGTGATGTAACTTGGAATTATTTGTAGAATAGAAGGATCAATAAGTATTGATTGATGCCCAGTTATTGTATGCCACTTTGATTGTTATTATTATTAATGTTACTAAAATATCAGTATGATGTTCTTTGATGGATAAAACACGTTTTAGATTTGATTTGGAGAAGATGGCAAAAACACAAATTGGATTTTTGGTTTGCATGTATGTTGTGTGAGTGTGGTATTGATTTCATGGACATGTACAAGGTCCATAAAACAGAATTGATTTCTAGAAGGTGTCTTTATTGTCTCATTGCACAAATAGATAATCCATATTTCATCTAACTATTAATAAATTATTTTTGTGTGCTTAGTCTGGAAAGTCTTGTTTTGGGGGGTTGTTACACTGATTTTACCTTCCAGCTGGGAAACCAGATAGAACTTGTTATTATAAATACTACAGAGCAGATTTTTTCCTTAGTGTGTCATTTGAGTTCAGATTTATGTATATAAAGAAAACTTATTTAGTTTTTAATCTTGTCTGAACTATTTAAACTATATGGTCATCGATTAAACCAACATTGGATTAAAAAGTTTTTATTGTATTGCTTAAATCAGGTGCTTTTAATGTTTTAGTTTAGTTTTTTTAGTTTTCATTGTATAGTTTAAAGCAGGTGTTTTTAATTTTGAACTTTTGACATATACAAACTAGATGTAGGTACATTTGATGGTTATTAGTGGGTGGACTTGTTACTAATCTGGTTAGAAGAAATGCCAGATGATGGCATTTTTAAAGAATAGAGCAAGTTATAAATAGTCCAAGCCAAGTTTAAATCCACAGTTAGGGAGTGAGTAATTCAGAATATGTTTCCTCTGAAGTTGGATAGAGATATCAGCAGACTATGTCAGAAAGTAGCAGTAATTGATTATGTGTCAGAAATGTGAATGGGAAGCCAAATGTATTGGCACTGATTTCACTAACAGCTTGTCTTCATTTCATGAAGTCTCACAGCTGCTTATTGCATTTATTTATTTTTTATTTCCTGTTTTCAGATGGTGAAGAAAAATCAATCTTAGATAACATATTGGAGTTCTCGCAAGAAATGATGAGTTATAAACTGACAGAAACTGAAATTGCTCTGTTTAGTGCTGGTGTACTTATAAATCCAAGTAAGTCTTCGCTGCTATTATATAGTTAACATAGTACTAGTCTCAGATTTGAATTGGAATGGATTTATTATTTGTATGTAATGTTCTTAAAATTAATTAAATGTGCTTGCATGTTTTATCCTTGTTTAGAAAGCAGTTAATTTTGTTCAGAAGCATCATTGTAGAAATTCTATTCATTGATGTGTACCGTAAAATGAAAGGTTTTATTATTTGCTTACTGTAGAAAGACCTGGAATACGAGATCCAATCATCATTCAGAAGTTGAATGAACGTATCCAGTGTGCTTTGAAGATGGAACTTGGCAAAAATCACCCTGAGAATGACCAGCTACGCACAGAGCTACAGAAGAAACTTCCCATTTTACAGCTTTTGAATTATCGTCACACAGACCTGTTAACAAAATTTAAGGAGGATCATCCAAACATCGAGTTCCCAGCACTACACAAAGAGCTGTTCTCACAGGATGGTCTCGATGAACAGATGTGAAGATACTTATCTAGGATTTGGTGTTGTCTGATGCCTTGTTTAGGAATTTTGTTTGTGTTGCTGCCATCGTGGAGGGTTTGGGGGGGGGGAGTATATAATACTCTGTGCGATGACCATTTTTTGCTTGGCAGCTCTTGACAAACATACTCCTAAGACAATACAGTTCAAAGATGACCAGGTATGCTGTATAACAGCTGCTAAGCAGATTGAAATAGCTTCGTGAAGTAATAACTGCATTGGCATCATAGCACATGTAGCATGCCCCAGTGTCTATCATTTATGTGTAAATTGCTCTTAGCACAGTGTACACATTAACCATGTATATGTGGCCATTTTAGGTACATAGTAAGTACAGTTGGATGGTGACTGAATGAGATAGTGTGTAGATATGTGCAGTCCCCTATCATATAACATGATTCAGATCCAGTCTTAACATGCGCCTTGCATTTATTTCCATTCACTGTATATACATCATATATAGTGTATAAATATGTCCTCATGAGCATCATAATGCCAGTCATACATATTGTGTACATAAGAAGTGTGTTTGTACATAGACTGGAATTACCCAATGAGATGGAGAATTACTATTATCTTGTTTTTTCTTTGTTATTTCCCAGCACCAGCTGGGAGTGTTGTTACGTCATGTTTCTACCATATTTTAACGTAATACTCCGCTGTGGAGGGAGTCGCTGCAGTGAAAATGTGTTTTCGTTTATCAGTTTGTAAGCAAGGCACAAATCAGGGAAAAATAAGTTTTATGTGCTGCTTTATTAGTGCATCCCTTACAGAAGTTTCCAGTAGCCAGCATGTGGATTTTCATCAGCATATGTTCTCCAGGTATTGCCTTCCTTCATGAAAGGTTGTTATCGCGTAGTCACGTCATGAGTTCTAATGTTCAGGAATTACTGAATGCTCTTCCAGAAACTGTTGTCATATTTGCAGTTGGATTTTATACTGCATGGTTTTTATCTGTAGCATGGACAAGTATTTGTAATCCTTTTCACGGAAGAAGTTCTCTTAGCAGTATTACTATCTGAAACATGGTTGACCTGCAAGTGGGAAATAGAAGTCACAACATCAGCAGCTATGACTGCGGTATGTTCGAAGCAGTGAAAAGTTATAAGAAACAAGTGGATGTTTGATAGGAACATCATATTCGCCAGTTCCAACTGAAATAAAGTTCATCCAAATTTGTCACCAAACTCTTTATTCAGCAAGAATACAACACTTGGGTGTTTCACATATCACAAACCTGCCATCAGGTAGTTGAAAGAATACTATATATCTAGAAGTTGTGTTACATTTTCAGTAGACCAGGAATTTTTTTTATTACTATATTTTGTAAACCATCTAACTGATCATCTATTTGTGCTTGTGTACGAGAGTTGTTATTGCCAGCCATCTTTTATATGAATAATTGTCAGGTCTTCCATGGTGTGGCAGCAGTCCAGCCTTTACTGTTGTTGCAGCTAAGGTGTGTCCGCAAAAACATGCGAACAAAACCAGTAACTAATTTCTGTAAGAGATACGTTTATTGATTGTTCTAGTGCTGCAGAGTTACCCCTTTGGTTATTGTTTCCTGTTTGTTTGTTGGTTTCCATGGATTCTCTTTGTTTTGCAAGTTTGCCGATGGGCATAGGGTGATATCTTGAAAATATGCATTTGTACAGACTGGAGTAATTCTGAGATGTTTTTGCCATTTGATCACTGTATATTATATAGCACGTTCTTGAGGATGCTAATTTTGTTGACTGTTTTTAGCTGGTTATGCTGTTTTACCTCAGTGTGTGTGTGCGCGCATGTGTGTGTGTGTATGTGTTATTCAGAGCCTGTGAATTGTTCTTTTACGTGAATCAAGTGCTACAGGAATTCATCATTTTCTTGTTCAGTGAAGGGAGTGTCCCGGTGATAATATAAAATTGATTTGATACCAATAACATAAACCCTACAACACAGTGACTGGATAGTGATTCAGTCTTTATTAAATTAAAGTGAGACATGAAATTTGCACACCTTGTCATGTGTTGTTATGCTCTGTATGCCATGTTAACGTGTATTTTGTTACACATAGAGCTCACTGGTAGATACTAGTATACAATCTAGAGGTAGTAAGACTGTACAGACTGATGATGTGTTGTAGAACCTGTAGTAGAGTTCATTTGTATTATATATGTTAATTAACTGTATACCGCAGCCAGCAGAATGCATTCTGTTCAGTATTATAGCAAGCTGGGTGCCACATCCTCATTACACAACTTTATATTTTATGCAGTTATCATCTTCATCATTACAGGTGTCTTCAGTGTTCTCTTGCATTTTTCTGAACTGTGTGTGTGTGTGTGTGTGTGTGTTCCTTCATGGAACAGTTTCTGCTGATAGAAGAAACAAGTGAAGCATATCACGTAACATACGTTTTGCAAATGCTGTGTATTTACTAATGATTGGTTTGTGTTTAATACTGACAAATGGAAATAATGTGTACCCACTGCCCCTCACTGACTCCCTCTGCATTTCACTAATCCCAGTATTTGTGTGTGTGTGTGTGTGTGTGTGAGTGAGTGTGTATGCATGTGTGCGTGCCCTAATAAACCAGTTCTAGTTACCAGAATATTCAGGGTGCATACAAATTTGATGTTCAGTGCTAGCAATAATCTCTGAGATTCAGCAGATCCAGAGACCAGCTGAGTTGGTGTTTGCACCATTGTACGAACACTACACTTGTTTTTGGCATTGCTGTATGTGGTTATTTGCAATGCATTATGGTTTAAAATCATGAGTATGCGTATGGAAATTTGGGTGTAAATGTCACATTTCGACACTGAAAGTTTTAGCTCATCTTTGTTGTTTTAACATGATATTAAATTATATGAACATTTTATATTAATTGTTGATTATTTTGGATATTTACAGGTGTTCTTTTATTAGCACGGTTCATTCGCTTAGTTAATTTTGGTATTTTGCAAACAATACTGTCATTTTTTCCCCTGTAGCTGTGTATAGTTAAACGCGAAACTTGAAGCTCATCGTTGTTGATTCTGTTCCGTCTGCGAGTGCCATGACTGCTGTCCTAGAATGCCGGTTCTGTATTGGTTTTGCCAGCGAGAGTGAGACGAGTAGGACATATCAGTACCAAGGGGTGATTAATGTCCCTTCTGAAGGCATGTAACAGGACACAGCCGCCGCCCTTTCCCAGACATTCAGGGATGGGTGAGATTGTCAGCTAAAACATGTGTGTATGTTGGTGCTAGCCATTTTTTTTTGGGTTATGGCTGGGTGCCTATGCAGCTGTGTGCGAGAAGACGGGGAATGATTGAAAGCTGTATATTTTGGTGTTCATTTTGTCGTTTTTCGCCGTCGTCATTGTCATCGTTAACATTTGTTTTCCTTTCACTTGTTAATTACGTAAAAGGTAACCATATTGATTTGAACACTCGCTGATGCTTGATTAATGTTGACTGTGTTTATTTCTGTGTAAGTAACAAACACGTTTAACGATGTCCTTACTAATCCCACGGCCCAGAACGGTTTATTTACCGAGGAAATGAAATTTCTCTTTGTCCTGAGTTTCTGTTCTCGTACTTAACTGACAGACCTCATTAATAGATGTCCATTCTTTGTGATGAGCACAGGGCAGCAAAGCTATGGTGACCTTTTTGCTGCAGGTTTCTTGGTGACGCTAAATGCACACAGAGTAAACAGGATCTGATGCTTGTGTGCGTGTCTTGTGTCTTTTACTCCAGTCCTTCCAGTAGATAGGCAATCATGAAGAAACGATTCATTTTCATATTTTGTACATTAGCAATGCAATTGTACTCTCCACTTTTTAATAAACAAATAAACAGCGAAAATTTTATTTTAATTCTCTTAACATGGAAGTCGGTTCATTTTGTTTGTTATGAATACAGTTTGAAACTACGATTAAAAATGAAGTTTGATTTTATATATGATGCAGATGCCATCTGGGTAGATGTTATTGTTATCTATTATTGTCCATCTGTTATCTTCCTGTGATGTATGTAGATGAGTAGATAGAGAAGGGACGATTTATTTTCTTACAGTATCATTATATTTCAGAGAAAACTTTCTATTTTCATGGGCATTCCTGAATGTGGGAATATGCACTAAAAGCAATAAAAGATATTGGCTAACAAGACTGTTATACTATGTGTCTTTATTTTGTGTGTGTGTGCCTGTGATTGATGTAGTCAGGATTTAACTAAAGATAAACTAGATTATTTTGGCTGATTGTTGCTGCCACTATGTTGATGTAATGCATATACATATAATTCTTATTTAGTTCAAAATTGCTAACTTGTTTAGAGAACACAATTAAACATAAAATTTGTAGTTCTCGAGAGCTCCAGTTCCGTATTTTTGTATCAGCCAGTTGCAGAGACAGCGATAAGGGATACAAAAGGCAGTCAAAATGAGTGACCCCCAAAAAATATTATGTGAAAAGGGACGCCCGCATACTCATATGCTATAATATGTAGTATATACTATATGTATGTAATCGGCACTTGAACATTTCACAAATAACGTCAATTTCAATCATAGCAATTAATCAATTTGATAGTACGAACATGGAACAAGCTATACGAAGAAACGTAGCAATGAGCGAATTTAATGGTTATGGATCTCTCCGTTACTGAAAATTTCCATAGTTTATTTAGCTCCGTAGACCCTTCGTGGTTGTGTCGTTAGTAAGCAATGATGTTTTATATTTCTAGCTATATTTAATAATCCTTATTATATACGTGCGTTATTTAATAATAACTCGATTTCAACACTTATTTTTGAAAATGAAGTATAATCAGCCGAGATGATTAACGTATCCCCCCTAAATTAAAGAGCCACTACAATAAAATATATCAGGGACGTTACCGGAAGTGGCTGATAAAGTAGCCAATCAGAAACGAGTTTTGTCGCGGAAAGTGCTGGGATTTTAAACAATACTTTTGTAAATAACAACAACAGTAAGACTGTTATTTTGATCCTTAAAATTGAGGAATTCCGGTATTATAATTGTAGGAACGATAGTGTGCCAGGTAAGCTTAAGCACGTAACTCTATCGTGAAATGTCAGGATATTAAGAAAGTATAATTATGTCGCTGTCATTCTAGATCTAGGTCTACCTGTTTAGACTTGCTCGCAAGTTTTGCGACACTCACTCACTCACTCTGTCAGTAGTCTTACTCGATCTAGATCTAGCTGACTAGTGACTAGACTTTTAACAAGTTAGGTGGCTTAGAGAAGGCACACACTTGTGTTTATCATTACGTGATACGGTTAGACGATTTAAATATACTATATTATATATACTGATATAGGCTTATATTGTTATAATATAATAATAATTATATATTAAATATCATTTTTATTATTTTAATATGTTCATACACATATTTCATAATGATAATAATCCCTTCTTGATTAAAAAAAAACATCGTATGCATTGGATCTAGATCATTTTGATGCAAGAATATTCTAAATTGGTTTTTCATAATCAGTTATCATAAGTACAGACTATACTATAATACTGTATAGTGATAGGCAGCTAAGAAAAGCATCTGCTAATTTTTCATACTTATATCTTAATTATGATAATATTAAATCTATACTTAGATACTGCATACACTGTGCTATCTAGACCTATACTGCAGGTGTAACAAAGAATAATTCTATTCATAAGTCACAAGATACTTTATTAACCAATAAAGGGAATCTGTTTTCCTGTCTAGATATTTATACACAATTTTACACAACAATGAAATTTATGATGTTGCATTATGATAAATGGTTAAATATATGGATTGAGTTGGGAAGACTTTCTTAATAACAGTTTTATTAAATATTTCATTTATATGGGGCACATCACTGTCAGATCGAAGCAGTTTGATTGCCCTCTTTCTTAAAGTTTATTGGTAAGACGTTCCAGCACTGGCCCACTAGATGATAATATTAAATGATACAACACTGAATAACAGAAGAAGAGAACATGTTTAAAATGGTATTGTCTATACCAAAATATCTTACTTAGCAATAGTTTATAGGGCACCTTGTGGTCTAACTGGTAGCACATTGGACCACTACTACCTCAGTTTGAATCTCGGCGTGGGTATATCTGAAGGATGTTTCATCTTTGACTTCGCTTTATTACCTTTGGAGGTCGCTCGGCCCATTTAGTCTACCATCATAACCATGTGCACAAAAGTGGCCATAAGACACCAATTATCAACATCCATCTATTTATACTTGTGGAATATTAAACAAGTGTCAAATAGTCAGATATAAGGTTGTATTATCATTTCTGATGACACTCTCTCTTGTAACAGAAATATAGTGTTTTATTTAAATTCCTGCTGGTTTTATTCAAAATATCAGTTGTAGATATTGGTGTCTAGTCTTGAGGAATGTGTCAGCAACATGTTGGCATCAGATACTGACAAGTAGTGTACCATGTAATGTCCTGTAAACTTTGCTATTGTTAGCCATTAAAGACCCACTAAAACTTCCGATATCAGTTTGTCTCACTCAAGTATCAATAACAGCATGCAATCAACTCACTATGAAGCCCTACTGCAGGCTTGTAACTGCCCTCTGTGGTAATGTATTAGCCTGGTATAACCATATTATTATCGGAATTTGCCCATTACTATCCCAGCACATGGGCACGTTTGTATTAGAATGTCATCTATAATATTTAGCCAATAAATAGTTTTATCATATTCTTGTTTAGAGTTCAACCCATTGGATTACATTAGGTTAAATCAGTTTTGTTAAAGAACCCAAGTAGTCCTTAAGTGGTAATGTTTTAACACAGTCAAATATTATATAATTAGTTATTAACTTGTTCACTAATATGTTTGATCTTATTTAATAGAGAATTAATTATATTTTTCCAAGTCAGTTTAGCACTATATACCCTGGTTGAAATGTGGAAGATTGCAAACCAAACAATTCTGTTAAAAACCACTCAGTTATATGCTAAACTCAGTTCCATTTGGTCAATTCCAATTCTACATAAAATTTATCAATTCCAATTCTAATTTTTACCATGAGTAGGTACTCCAAATACCTACTCCAGGTACCTACTTGGAATATCAATTCCAGTTAAGAATAAACTACTGTAAGTTGATAGCATTATTGACTGTTGTCCAATTTTAATATTGATACCAGACAAAAGTTATTGTTCTCACTTTACTGATGTCTATTACTTAATTATACGTGTTGAATATTTTATTATCTTATATTTTTCTATATATATTGTAAATGTATCTTTGCCAAAAGTAATGGTTTGAAAATAAATGATCAAATTTCGCTAATATGAAAGAATAACTAATTATATTGCTGCTGGTTGTTTATTCATTTGTGTTTTGGTTTCCCATTTCAGGCTCATTCTCTACATTATAGTCATGATGTCATCAACGATCAGTGAAGATAGCAATGAGTTTGTTTTGCCTCCTGACTCACCTGGTAGCTCTGTGTCAACTAGACTGCAGGAGGAATATGATGAATTACTCAGATTTGCTGTGGTTGTTCCATCATTTGATCCAACCTGTATGCCAAAATCCTTACAAGATATACGTGGGTCATTTCCTGAGACAAGTAATAATCAAACCCAGCAGACAGAAGATGGCGATTATAATATTGAAGATGAATGTAAGCAGTGTATCAGTTACTTCCTTTAAAATCTTGTATTAATTTGTTGTGTAAATCTGACTTTGTAATGAAGTGGCATTTAATGTGATGCCAGGACAAATTTCCTTCACAAATGGACAGAATGGTTTGATTGCCAAATCCGGACAAACACTGTCCCGACTCCCAGTGAGGTCAATCTTTGGCACTCCACCTCTCAGACCTACCCAGACACCGATACATACATGTAGAAAAAACACCCCTTTTTCTGAAACCGATATCAACCTGACATGCATTACATTGTACCAGTAAACTCGGCAATTTTGTCGTGAAAAATCTTAAAACATCAAAAAGGTAAGTTAAAAAGGCATGTAAACAAGATAAGATAAGTGTCTTGGACCGGCCATCATTTGCTGTGACGAGTCATGATAAATGGCATTAGCAGACATCTACATGTGTGTGGGATCATGTTTGTAATCTTCAGGGCTCAGTGTTGACCCACAGGGAAAACAAACCAGTACAAATGGAAATTATATCTCAATATATATTTTTATATGACCCCTTTCTAAACTGCCTATGAGAGCCCCCCTAGTCACTAGTGGTATGTGGTTTGACAGGCTGATGGATGATCAAAACTGAAAACACTTTGTAGTAATCCACCTTTTACTCCCAATTATCAAAACTTATTTGTGATTGACTAGTGTTTTGGGATGGAATACCATTTAAGCTAATAGAAAATGTATTTCATTTTAAGTGCATGTCATTGATGTTAACAGGCATTTAATAATTGTAAATATGGTTCTGTGGGATCTCCCATGTATATTTTCCATTACAAACAGGGCTGTGGGAATATTTTTAGTAAAACTCTGGTTTTCAGACTCATGTTTTTCTTATATGTGGAGCCAGTCTGGTAAGAAAAAAGATAGATATCTACCTATATATTCTGTAGTAGATCTAAATTGTAGGATTTGTATGTTGTTTTCAAAGTCTCTCATTGGCCAACCTCGCCAGATATTGCCAAAATAGTGCTGCACCAAGCAAACAGTTGGGAAGACTACCTGAACTAGCAACTTAGCCATTCCATTCCTGAAAAACCCGAAGGATCATATGACCTCAACAAAAAATAGTTTTTAAAATTACTGTATTTAGATTTTTGTTCAATTATTGTTTAAGGTTTTTATATTACAACAAGGTAGATTTGTTTCTTTTCCTTATCTATGGAAACAATTAATTAATTAAATATTTAATAAGTGATCAACTGAATTTGCAACTGAATGATTCATGATTGCAGGAGCAACTCACTATCTTTGCCATTTATAAACTATCTGCAGCACATTTAGCATACATAATATTGATAATATGTGTGTAGGTATTTACTTGTATTACCATTCATTTAGTAACATGTGTAATTTACCAATGCCCCTTTTAATCTATTATAACCGTCATGATAATCATAAGTTAAATATATTAGTTTTGTTACCACTGCAATACACCAGACACATGGTGTAATTAATTGTTAATTGAATTTCATCATATTGTAATAATTAAATTGTTTGAATTAGGGTTTTATCAATAGATGGACAAGTGTGACTTTAGTAAAATCTTATTCCAGGTGATGCAAATATTGTTAAAGTTAGCAATTGATCTCTTATTGTTATTTAGATGTTGATCAATTAGTATGTGGCTTTCACATTTTAGATGCAGAAAGAGAGGAAGAAAGGCCACACCTACAAATCCGAGAGCCTGTGTCTACCAGTGAACATACGGGTAATGCAGGAGAATCACATCAAAGCTCAAGACAAGAGACACAGGATTATCAAGAAGGTTTCACATCTAATGACAACTCCACAATATCTGATAAAAATGCACGGACTCATCAGACAGTCCCAAAGTGTGAGCATTCTTTGTGTTTATAAAACTGAGAGCTGTTGTAAAAATTGTTGTTTTATTGGGGACAGTAAAAATGCATGATTAATGGTTATCTGTCATTCTACTACTTATATATTACTAGAAAAGGGATTTGTAAATTAAGGTCTTTTAAAATACAGCTATCCTACTGCCATTAGTTCCACACCCTCTCCCATCTCCTAATGCCTGGAGAAGCTCTCATTTGTTCATGTAAATCATTCTAGCAGTACAGTTGTTAAAAGTATTCAGTCACAGAAATATCTGAACAAAATATCATGATAGACATGTTTTGGTTTATATAAGAATCTAACCTAAAAATCACTGAATAAATTGTGCACATTGATGCATGTGCTGAGTGTTATTGGTTATTTTGCAGTGGCTACCATGCCTATGGGTGATCCATTAAAGGCCAAGTTATTCATGCGACCAGATAGTCCTTCGAGTACTTTCTCTGGATACAGCCACAGAGATAGTGAAAGTGGATCTTTGATGGGAGATGAGATGGGCTTCACAGTTTCTGTAGATCAGGATCTGACAAGGATGGAAAGTCTTCTGGATCAGTGGACAGGGGATTTGAAGCGAAATGTTCTGGTTAGTACCTTTTAGTAGTGGACAGGCATAGGGCAATTGTAATCAATTGTAATCAATTGAATGATCTCAAGTAATGGTAATCACCATCTCCAGATGTAATGTAATCATAATCAAAAACATTGTAAATGTAATCGTAATCAGTGATTACTTTCACAATGACTTTAAAGTACTAATAGTACATTTAAATACCTTATCTTACATGTAAAGAGAATTGGAATTGTTTAAATATTTGAGAAATATAAATTTAGTAATAAAATATGTGTGGCATGACTATAGCCAGGTAAGGTATATATATGATAATTAGAATATATATACCTTACCTGGCTAAATTCATGCCACACATATTGCATTTTATTACTAAATATATATTTCTCAAATATTTAAACAATTCCAATTCTCTTTACATGTAAGATAAGGTATTTAAATCTAATATTAGTACTTTAGTATCCTTGTGAAAATTGGATGTTTATCTGTATCTTAAATCAGTCCAGTTGTGATCTTGTTGTCAAGGCAAATAACCACCATTGGTTCATATCTTACTAGACATTTAGTAGTTTAATTAGAAGAGCTTCACCATATTGTGGTATAATGCATTATATATTTTGGGGCAGTGGTTAAACTAGTAGATAGTGTAAATCACCTGGTTGTGTGATCACCTGGTTGTATAACCATTGTTCAAATTGATGTGTTTATAATCATTTTCAGTTTTATGTAATCATACATATAACATCACAAGATTGATAAATCTACTTCTAGAAATGTCCAGTGTTTTTATTTAGTACTAGTAGTTATATTGTTATTTTACATGTATCTGACTCAGAGTGAATATTGATGAAGAATCACATTCATGTTTGTGTGTTATATAGATTGTAATCATGATTGTAATCATGATTACTTTACAAATGTAGTCACAATTGATTACATTCAGAATGAATGTAACCACAATCATAGTATTCTCAAGTAATCATAATCGATTACCTTGTTCCTGTAATCATCCCAACCCTGGTAGTAGGATTCAATATAATCTACCAGTTAAATACAAAATCTAGGTTAACATTCTTTTGCTGATATTCTAAGCTCAAAAGGCCTGTGACCTTGCTCAAGTGATAATTATTAGATCATTGTATTATCATGTATTTATATTGTATATAATTGTGTGAGTAATAAGTTGTGGCCCCAAAGGTAAGAATGGATCAAAGTTGCTGCTGAACAACAGCTTGTTGTTGATATAGAATAGCTTAAAACATGATAAAACGCAGTCCACAGTGTGTGTGTGTGCACTTGCATTTAGAATAATAATATTAAAAGTAAAAGATTAATAAATTCAGTTGTTTTTATCTTTTTTATATATATTTAGAATCATACCAATTATATTTGGAATTGAATAGGAAGCATTTTATTTGGAACTGGAAATGATCATTATTATGTGGTACTGGAATTGAGTGAATGGAATTGACCCCCATGTCTCAGTCTGTCATCAGCACAAATTTCCTGCTATGTCACAAAAAGATTAATGTACAAATATATGTACAATGTCTGACATACTAATGTCCAAAGTTTAAATGGTGCAATGTTTTATCTGGGTTTAAAAAAAATATTATTTATTATTTAAATGTTCTCTTCAGTTCTAAATTTTAATATTCTGATTCAGGTTTGTTCAATATTGTTCAAATCTTAAGTACATCTATTTGATGTTACAGGCAGAGTTTGGCCAGTCAAAAATAAAGCTGATTGGCTTACCAAAAAAAACAAGCACAGAAAGAAAGAGAAAGGTTAGTATTTATTGTCCATTTAACACCAGACAGGAATGTTTTCAAACAAAATGTCCACAACTTTTTTGTCCTTTTACCTCGTGCAGCCTGTTGTCAGATGAGTAAGATGTGTATTTGTTTTACCTAATCTCCTGATGCTGATATCTTCACACCGACATTATCTGTCTATTATCCCTGATAATATCCTGTTAGGCACATGGCTGAACAGCAGAGATTACACTCAGGGGATGGATGGACTGCGAGAGCTTTTACATACCTATGAGCAGTCGATAGAGCGTAAGGATCAAGTCATCGCCAACCTTACACATGCCTTGCAAAAGCAGAAAGAGAAATTTGAGATGTTGAGGACTTTCTCCGAGTGGAAGATCAGTCTGAATGACAAAAAAAGAGAGGTGCGTTAGACCGATATGTATGTTATAACTTCATATCCATCTATTTAATCTTTTGACGAGATGGCATGATTGTCTGTTTGAATGAAATGCTTTATAAACGTAGGTTACCTAATGAATGTTATTAGGATTGGAAAAACTCCTCAAAGAATTTATTCGGTAAGGGTTTGTGTATTATTCAGACCACTGGGTCTAAAATTTTCTGTTTGTGAAGATGAATGCATTACATTGTTCCCTTATGAAGAGCATTATGATTGATAGGTATTGGCATCTAAGTTGGCTGAAAGGCACTATCATCGGCTGCTCCTGCAAAAATCCTGGGATGGGTGGCATTCTATTGTCGAATCAAAATGGCGAGAACGAGTGGAGAAAGCTTGTCAGTCGAAAGCACAGGAAGTTTGCATGGCATTAACAAATGACTACGAAACTAAAATAGCATCTGTAAGTATTCTCTTTTTAATCAGTACACTATCAGCGTAAACATTTGATACGCATTTATTTCGTTTGGTAGTCGGTCATTATTAAGGGTATTGTATTAAATTTACACTCTTATAATTAAATAATATCCCAGGTATTGGTATAAAAACATTGACTTTTATTTTATAATCATTGTTGTTTAGTTAAATGAAGGACTTGAGTCTTCAAGAAATGAAGTGATTAGGCTTCATGCTGAAAGAGAGCAATATGAGGAAACGATGAAGAAAGCCTTTATGCGTGGCGTGTGTGCTCTGAATATGGAAGCGATGGCCATATTCCAGGATCAGGAGGACAAAGGTTTGTGAAGCTGAACAATTTGTACAAATCCATGTTAGTCATATTTACGTTTATCCATGGTTCAGGGAGTCAGGGGTCTCAAGGCAATGGTGTGTATAGAGTCAGGGTTCAATTCCAACATTTTGGGTCTACATTTTAGAGAGTTTTTCATTCAGCCATTCCATTGGTAAGATTTTTTGTCTATTCTAAACACTAAATTTATTTAAAATTAGTAGAATTAATACTCGTATGAAAGCATTAAATTGCAAACTATTTATGTCTACTATATGGAAGTAGCCAGTTATCTATGTGATGGTTCATCAAATAAATCTGTGTATAATGATGAAAAATTGCTGAAAGTATTGCAGAAATAACAGTTTAGTCACATTTTAAACACATTTGAATCTTTATAATCATCTACAGCTATTTCATAGAAAATAGAAAGTACTGATTTTTTAAATGTATGTTCCTTTTGATTGACATATTCATATAAAGATAGATATTTAATACGTAATGTATTTCCTACTTCACTTATATGTAGAATAGATACTGCAGTGATTACCAATTCATGTTGTATATTTTCACTTCTCATTCCAAAATCTCATAAAATTATCAGAATGATTACCGGTAATATTCATATTTTATGTTTCTTTCATTCCAGGTTCAGAGAAATCTGATGGAGCTGAAGTTGCACAAATGCCTCAACAGCAGCAGCAACCAGTAGTGCCTGTTGTAAGCAGTCAAACAGAAGAGTATTATTCCATGACAGTACCTCAGGAGCCGGTGTATTCTAGTAACCCCCCTGGTGCTCCAGCACCGAGGGTTGTTACATCGCAGGCAGCATCCAGAGGGGTCGTTGTTGGCAATAAAATAATCACTTCACAGGCAAAGTCTGGGGTTAGTTGTCCGTCAGGCATTGTTCAGATTTTATGTTCTGCTTAATAAGCCTGCAGTAAGGCTTCCATTAATCATCCACTGATGCATACATTATCACAAATTGTTGATATAGTCATCAGATAATAAGATACGTTCTAATGAGTCCTGTTTGATTACGACATTCACCATGTTGTCATTACTAGGGAGCTACCAAGTTTACCAAAGCCAAAACTATTACAGCAAAACTGACTGGAAATGTCAATGTTCCACGCGGAGCTATGCTTGGTAATCCAACCTTAGTACCACCTATGAGCTCTGTGGTGGTTGAAAGACACCAACCCATTGTGAAGGTAACTATTTGAAAATGTGGAACATCATTAGATGATTAGCTTTTCATCATTAACCAATCTTCCTTTATATTTCCACTTATTTCAGTACACATTTGGTTGATCCTATATTGATATCTTGTGTTTTTATGATGTTCATTATTGACATGAATATTAACTGTTTCATTTTTGTAGCAGACAGTTGGACAAGCTACAGCAAGTAGATATGTCAAAGCTTCTGAAGGTCAGGGTCAAGTAGCTAAAGGCCCGGTACAGAGAAAAATAGCAGGGCAACATCCTCAAGCTGTAAAGATTGTAGAATAGAAAATAGGTGGACAACTTTTACTGAAGAACAGTTCAGCATCCATAGGGGTCGTTGTTGGCAATAAAATAATCACTTCACAGGCAAAGTCTGGGGTTAGTTGTCCGTCTGTGACAGAGAGTTATATTTTAAAAAGTTGTGTGTTTTTATCCATTTCTTATTAAATAAATTATATTAGTGATATATTATTTAAGTTTATTATTGTACATAATCATTTACACATATAATTAAATCTTTTAAAAACAATTTCCATCTTACAGGGCTGCCTTTCTTTAAAAGATCAACATAAATCAATTCCTTCAATTTTCAAATAAGAACTCTATAAATATACTTATTACAGGGAAAAGTTTGTTTAAAAAAATTATTAGCAATAATTTCTGTTCATTTAGGAAATTGATTACCAATTTCATTGTTTGTGTAGCAATTTTTAAAGGCAAGTTAAGATTAGTCATACATTTTTGCAAATACATTATGTGTTATGTTATAATAAAGAAACTGATCTAACTTAAAAGAATTACAGCAAAACATTGTATGCAACTTCAGTTTTATTTGACATGACCTCCATCTTGTCATGGGTAAGCCAGAGTAGATATGATAGATAAAGTGTTTCTTTTTAATTTTTCAAAAATTTGTCAACAATACATTATATGTATGTATTATATGCCAGGCAGATAGACATGAGTAACCGAGTATAATTCTTATTGGATAAATCTGAAAAGAGGTGTTTAATAAAGTACATGCATTTAAATTTTAGCAAGCCAAACAAACACATATAATATTGAATTTCAGATAAACTAATTATTCAAATCTACAGCCAACTCAATTTTCCAAATGATCTGTCTGTGTGTGTCACAATAACAAAAATCTGGTAACATACGGTGCAAGAACACTGCCAACGACCTGCTTATCATATAAGATTTTTAAGTATTTACGAAAAACAGTAGTAAAACGGGACAAAATCAAATTTGTTCACATGGAGCACTCCGTGAGACTGGCTACAGGTACATGAGCCGTACGTTTAGACCCGTAGTGCAAACGTACGTGAGCCATTATGCGCATGCGTATGTTTTTATTTCCGGTTACGCGAGTTATAGTTTTAATGGCATTAGTCTAACTGCCATATCTTTAGTACTGGGGTCTAAACGTACGCGAGGTTTTTTCCTGCGTGTGCGTGTTGATATAGATAAGTTCTACAACTATGACTATATGAGACGTACTGCGGTATCTTAAACTTTAAAGTATTGGAATATTAGGCGTATAATTGATTAAAGTTGTACAGTAGTGAAATATCAGAATAGTTTTATTAACTAAATTAGCAAACGTAAATGATAAGATAGACACTAACTCCGCTAGTATCGTTTCAAAAACAGATGCGCGCGCATCCGCATACAAAATCATATATGCGAGATGTGTTTTCCCGTACGTTTTCATCGAGCGATTCAGTTCGCCGTATCCGCATCGTTACGCAGCCGCAAGTCAAATCGTATGCTGTACCCGTACATATGGACGCACTCTCGTCTGCTATCATGTTCCAGTTTTGCCGTGGCCGCATACAGTGCATATGGAATCTTACGGATGTAAACGTACGGCCCACGTACATGTAGACACTTAATTGGTATTCCAAATCTATCTCTGAACTAAATATTGGCTCACGATTTGGTTGCAATGCGTTAAAGATTGAGTAGCGATCCGTTTAACTTAACGATATTGAACAAAATGTTCATTGTATTTTTAATGACCACCTCTGGTCTCTGATTAATAGTCATGTGGTTCAGCCCCCATTGTTATTTTTTATTGGAAATCAACTTGCATTAAGTGATCATGATTGCAATAATGACAGTGAATTTATTTTCAATCTATGGATACACATATAGATATTTAGATTTAATCATAAAGTACAGAATTTGCAGTGGGTAAATTGGAGGGCCTATGTAGGGGAGACAGGGGCCCATTGGGACATCTGCAATGTAAGCATATATATATATATATATATATATATATATATATATTCCATATCGTTTTACTTGGAAATAGTAAAGCTGGTTAAGTCGACATCAGTATAAACAATTGTAATAAATGAATTGGCATGACATCTGTAATTTACAGTAAATATAATGAAAGCATGAAAAAAAACCATAGTCAAGTACAGTTCAAATACTGATGAAGTAAACAGATTAAAGTGTATATCAGTAAGGCAAATAGTCCAATGCAGAAGATGCAAACTAATGATCAATACGTTTTCATTAACCATTCATTTCACTGATAAATTATAAGTCATCCAGGTGGTTGGGGAATGGTTCCTTCAAGATGCTACACAATGACAATAAAGTTATGTTGGCTGGCTACAAATTAAAATTCCACAATTTTATCTGTGCTGAGTTTTATCTATCATAATTTAATATGTCGTATAAATATTGGAAACCTTAAAATCACTTTTTACTCCTGAAAGGCTTTTAAATAGAATGCTTGGAATATTTATTGATTTTTATAACAGGCTTAGCCTTGTACTGTTTCCAAAATGTTTTCAAGAGTAGAGTAAATCTTTTGTCAACGTAAACGCTGTTGCAAACCTTGACATTTGTATTGCGGATTGTACTAATATTTCATAGCAAAAAATGCTGATATTTTGTTTTCAAACTGAATCGTGTGCATAAAAAAGACAAGATGACAGAACAACAACTAGTGTGCTATTTTTATGAGCCAGTATAACCTCCGATTGTAGTACTCTCATGACAAGAACCCTAACTAACATATAGAACATTAGTACGGATCTTAATGATGGACTGTACAAAAGGCTTTTGCCTATTCCAGTTACACCATGCCTTCGTATGTTAAAAACGCAAAAGAGAGGGAGAGGAATCAAAGGAAACAACAGACAAGAAAGTCATATGACATTCATATTTCTCTACCTTCAATATTAATTATGAAGCCTGTACTGAGGAGATTATTCCCAAACAGTCCATTTATAAACGTGTGCTGGCTCCTCATACAGCCACAACAGAACTATTGTTAACTGCTGCAACCAAGGCTATACGGACAGCCGACAGTTGGGGAGAGTCAGTATTTATACCTATTCAAAATGTTGGTGATCTTGTAGCAGCTAAGAGCAAGTACAACCACAACTGTCAGATTCGTTTTCAAGGGGTCGGGCTTCAGTGTCAGTGACACTATGAATGAACTTTTTAAACAACATCATTATAAGTTCTTTACTACAAACTTGGAGTCATTGATGAGAAAGTATTCAGATTATATCGCCAAAGTGATCAATAAGTATGGAACTAAATGTTTTGTTTGTTTTGATGGCTACATAAATCTTACATTATCAACCAGAGTTGCCGAACAGAACCGTATCACTGATCAAAATATATCCCCAGACATATTTATTGACCTCCCCATTGCAGTCACTAGCAACTTGCATTCATTCTGGGCAAATTGTTCTAACAAGTCAAGGTTAATCAACAAGCTGAAGGTTAAACTCACTGGTGCAGGTGTTGCTTGCTGCAAAAGTCAAGCTGGTGCCGACTACTTAATAAGGATCACTGTATTGGACCAAGACCCAACTAGTAGTACTTGGGGCATAGGAAACGGATCTGTTTGTGGCCACAACAGACAGTATGCAAGAGAATCTGTCTATAACACACACAACATCAAGTAGGCACTGTATCCACAGACACAGGATGTGACACTTTCTCTGCGTTATACAGCGTTATACGACATTGGTAAAATGAAGGTTATGGTTTTTTTTTTGAAAAACGAGGACTGCAATGTGTTGGATCGGTCTTTCACATCATAACGTTCCAATTACAAGCAGTATCAAGATGATGGTTGATGGTCACATTTGTGCACAGGTTAGGCTAAATGGACCGAGTGTCCTCTACGGGTAAAGCGACGAAACGAAAGATTAAAAACAAAACTACAAACAGGTCCACGCCCAGATTTGAACTTAGATGATTGAGATTTGTGGCCAACCGCACTACTAGGTATATCATGGTAAAGTTATTTCGTGTGGTGATTTAAACATTTTGTATGCTCCTTCACATGGATATTCACGCTGAGATACAATATGTAATGTTATATTGATTTATATAGTGTAGCTTTCTTCTTCCCCGCTAACAAAACATAACACGTATAATATCTTTTGACTGACTAAACGATGGAATATAAACATGGCCAATAGCCTGCCCAGATGGTGATATGTCGTCGTATAACCTTTATGTAGCCTACTGTAGTGAGTAAGTAAATGCGTTATTTAGACTTGGTGCCGTGTACTGCTAATACACCCTGATGTTACCTCGCAACACATGTCAGAATTATAACGTCAGAGTGGGTTATGAGTACATGGCTCGGCCAAACCTGGGATATATGGGTGGCTGGAATAGAGAATCACGAATCATGAATATAACCTCTGGATTATTCACCAGTTACTGACACACACACACACACACACACACACACACACAGCGGAAGACTTAATGTAAGACTTAATGAACGAACATCGACATGACACAAACTACCCTCGGCTTGTATCTCTCTCGCTGACATATAACAGTATTATGGGATTTTGTTATTAGAGTAGTCGCTCTGGGATAATGAAAACATCTAACAGATATCAACTATATTGATTTGTTGATATCTTGATTATTATTACCTGTTGTTAATATCATCATCATCATCATCATCATCATCTCTCTCTCTCTCTCTCTCTCTCTCTCTCTCTCTCTCTCTCTCTCTCTTCTCTGTGTGTGTGTGTGTGTGTGTGTGTATACTCAAAATAATCCACATCTTCTACTGATCTCTGTAATACTTCTTAAGAATTGTGGATTTCATCGAAGAACATATCTGATTACAGTGATAGGAGCATCAGCAGCTTTAAGAAGACTACTAATTCATAATGATATGTAATCGCTGATACAATGATTTTCGTTTATAAAATATTTGTTCAAAGGGAAACACGAAGTTATCGTCTTTAGTTATTGTTTGCCCTGATATTGTATTATTATGTTTGGTTACTTATATTATTATTTTGTTTGGTAAATGTTTCTAGATTAACTACTGACTTATGTGATTGTAATCATGTTAACATACTATTAGATATTTGTTGACAGGAGTCACCCACTTCTCTATAGTAAGTTTTTGTGTTATTTACGTCAGAGATCCAGATACAAGTGCCTCTGGGGGTATATTCAAGATGAATGTAAACGTTATTGTGAGATGGGGAATGTCCCTCTCCCAAAGCTCATAGGCGCGTGGAACTGTGTGGATTTTACATATGGCTATATATTTTGTATGTGTTATATTGATCTAGTTTGTTATGCACTTTATGATATTATTTGTATGTGTTATAATGATCTATTTTTTATATACAACAGAAAATATTATTCAATATATAGACAGATGGCTAAAGAATTGGAAAGTATAAAGTTAATGTTATGTTCTTTTTAATGACTAGAGCAATATGCTATATAGATAATAATAATTTGTAGAACAGCGTGGCTGGTTTTCGACTACTAACCTATTTTTAAGAGCTGACAAATTTATTAAATAATGAGAGATTACAACTTTGCACTTCAAATCTCTAAGTTAGGGTTCAAATCCCATTCATACCTGTGTTTGGGGTATGTTTTCCTACGGAGTTGGACTACATCCATTTGTTCCAAGTGTATTGGAACAAAATGTTCCGAAGTTAAATAAATTAGACACACACACTCACACGCTCACTGACTCACTATATACCAGGAGTTGTCATGAGGCTTTTTAGTTGATAAAGCGTCATTTTCATGCCGGTTTAAAGGCGCTTAATGTATGTACGAGTACGCTACAGGCTAATAACCCGAGAAAGTTCCAATTTTTATTCTAGTGCTCTCGTCATATCGAGCTATCACGACCATCATCTTTTTTCGCTTGAAGTCCACTGTATTTTCTACTCTTTGACAAGGCATTGTTATAAGATGAAGATAAAAGAATTTAACCGAACTATCAAACAAATACTACGATTGTGCCCCCCCCCCCCTCCAATTTCACCTAAAATCCCAAGCGCATTATTATACAAGTGTCTGAACATAAACAAACACTAGTTGATCAATATCCCTCTGTATTGTAGAAAGAAGTGAAATAGAATCAGATTTCCAAGACCTGATATAGCTAACAAGTCGTTAGAAAAGGTTTGTTTTCTTGTGAGATAAGTAAGTTCTTCAGATTTTGTTTACAATAAGTAGTCGACATGACAACTTCCACGATTTCCAAGCGTAGGACGTGCTCATATAGCAAACTATCATTATGAGACAATGGCTCCAGAAGATCCAGATAATTGCCATAGATGGCCAATCCAATATTTTTGTTGATGGTACGTAAACCGAGACCTTTTGTTTCAGATTGGACATCTCAATGGCCGAGATGACAGCGATGTTAGCCACGGACCTCAGGCAGCGAGATTCAAATCCTAGCTGGACTATGTTTGAAGGGTGTTTCATCTTACACCTCCCTTTGTTCTCTGCCTACCGCATCATTTAATCTACAGGTCTGTGCACAAGTGGGCGTATACATATTTAACTCTAGGTAATATTTCACTTCAAATTTATTTCACTTGTTTTAAACGTTTGTTGCCGAAGAGATGCTAAATCATTGAAATTTAAGACAAATATAATTTGACGAATTCTGCGATTTCAGATGGCTCCCCTTTACACATCGGATTGGAGTGGGGGGCATTGAAGTAATAGAAAGAAACTCTTATAAATACCCTTTTCGGGGGGGAAAGCTTTTTTGTTGTTGTGGTGTCTTAAGCTAGCACTCATCTTGTCCATTCTTGAATTCAGCCCCGCATAAATTAATATGCTGGGTTAGGATTTATTACGATGTATTGTGATGTGAGGTATGAGTAGATGAATGAATAATAATAATTATTATTATTTGAAACACGATGATTTGTTTATTGACTCCCAAATAAGGATTGATCTTGGAGACAAACCTTGTATACAAAATGACGTCACTAACTGTACTATATAATTAAATATTCATGACTTCTGTGTGCAGATTATACATTTTGTTTCATTAACGTGAACACTGATCAGCCCCAAATCGTCGCCTGTCTCGCATCCAATAAGATTGAACCGCACATTCTTCTACAAAATTAGTCTTAGACCGGAAACAAACAAACAAACAAACTAGCATTCAAGCAAACTAACTAACTAATTAACTAACTGAACAAACATCAAGACATACAATTGGTTGAAGCAGCAGACGAGACTAAGAAACTGAAAAAATTACGTTTTTCAAGTGTGTAAGTAGTACTTCGTTCGAAAATATTTAGAAAACGCGCATAAAATTATCGTCTGGCCAAGTTCTGTTCCGGTTAAGCGGGAATACTGTTAGCAGACGTATCTATTTCGTGTACGCGATTGTCGGACTTGATCCTGTCAAAGATTCCTCCGTAGATTCCAGCTGCCAGGACACCGCCAACAATAGGACCAACCCAGTATACCTGTAGACAACAATACGATATGGTTAGGTTACAACAATAACAACAACAAGACCTGATTATGTTATTAACCAAGACAGGTAGAATGGCGGACTGTATGGCATTAGGTGATGGCATTGACCATTCATTACCTTAGGATAAAGGTGATTGTTTTGTTTGTAATATCTAAATGAAGGTGTTTTTGGCTTGATGCCGTTAACCCTTTAAAAGAAAAGCTGATTTCGCCATACATTAAGGAGCGTATAATAGAACCATTAGTGAATGAGCTTATGTGGGTGTGTGTGTGGTGCCCCCCCCCCTCTCACAATGACATACGAAAACTGGACCGGCTATTTTGCATAGAAAGTGAATCCACCGGAAGTGAGGCAAACTACACTCAGACCTTATAGTCATGGGTCATTTTATAGATCACAAATAAGTCAAATTCGTTGATCTTGGCGGACTTAATCGATTAGTTTGTCCTTAAGCCAGTAATAATTAATTAAGTGAACTACAAATCCTCATACGTATCCAAAACGGACATATCTGATGTTTATTTAGTCATGTAATGTCAAGACATTTTGCTTCACCCTAAACAATAAAGGTCGACATTTTTAGGGTACTTCGCGATGATTCATCCATCAACTTACTACCGCACATCGGGTGTATAATTTGTATAATGTTATCAATAATTTAAGTTAGGGCGCTTTATTAAATATATTATTATTATTATTATTATTATTATTATAACTTGTCCAGTGAATATATCAGCAAGTGCGCTCTATTTATCAATATTTTCATAACGTATTTAATTACCCAATGATCAGCCCACAGTCCAAGGATCACGGCAGGTCCAAGAGATCGAGCAGGATTCATGCTAGCTCCCGTATAACCATTCTGAATGAAAAAGAAGAAGAAATGGTACAAGTCAGTTAGTGACATACTAAAGTTTCCTCTAATTAAATGGAAAAACCATGCCCTTAATAAATTACGATAAAAATGGTAGAAATTATGTACTACATCGGATCTTACAAGACCGTAATTTTAAAAAAAATATTACTAACATCATACAAATTATTGACCGCGAATGAAGGTATCATCACTATCAGCAATAAGTGATTCTTTCGAACAGTTTGGTGCAGTTCTGACGTCATAAATACCACAACTATTTATCTCTGCTTGTAATTAGCAGTTTTGGGTCGATATTTTCCGAAAGCTTCCCTATTTACAATTAATTTCCTCAGTGTAATTTTCAACGGTAATTAACCAAGATGATAGGGACACCGTAAACAAGTATACTTACCAATTATATCGATCTTACTGCCATATATATATATATATATATATATATATATATATATAATTGTGTGTGTGTGTGTGTATGCGTGTGTGTGTGTGTGTGTGACGTGTACACATATACACACAGAGACACACGCACGCACGCATGCACGACACACACACACACACACACGCACATATATATATATATATATATATATATATATATATATATATATATATATATATATAGTAGTAAGATCAATGTAAGTGTACTTGTTTACGATATCAGGATAAAATGATATTCTAGGATATCATTAGATGATTGCACACATCACTTTGGATCTCATCATTAACAATAGAGATAAGTGGACAGTTTTAATTTTTTCTGATAATTGTCGTTACTTCAAATTATAGAAGATGGTGGTCAAGTTGTCTACGCACCGACGTGTCAGTAAAATATTTCGTCTCAAATATCGTACGTTCGTCCTGAGGCCATCATTAATTGAATTTCTTCGGCGAAGTAACGTAATGAGATAGTTGTGAACAGAACGTGTCATATTTCACTCTCTTGCCCATAATGCTAACCCGATCAAACACTTTATCAAGTAGCGTCTTCTCCACATTGTGTTATAAATGGAGGGAACATCATAACAAGCTCCTTTCTCGGATAACTTGTTTTGTCTCTTCTTTTACACCTTCTTGTGCAATCCTTAATAGACCGATCCATTTACCCCTGGCGCCACCATGTGGCTGAATTTCACATTACGGTTTCGGGTTAGAAGTCCAAGAATCATTGTGTTGCTTAGTGATATACGCGTGTAGTCGCCGATAGATGTCTTACTAAAAAGCTGTATGTAGGCTATTTACCAGCTATATTTGGATTTATTTATAGTCCATTAAGGGTATGTGATCTCCAGATCACTATTTTGCATTTAATTGGAATGGCATAGACTTTATCCAATATATTTATGTCACTAGACTAAGTAACGTTCAGCGCGTTTTGCATGGCTATCATGGTCCGGCCTGTGTAGTTCAAACTTCCATTCTAAATGTTATTTTTTGTAGAATCTTTGCCATCTGACATGACGATGTGAATGGATAAAACCAATGCTCACATAGATTATAATTCAATGGGTGATTCCTGTTACTGTAACATTGGTATTTATGCATGATATCTTGTATTAAAAGTGAACTGTTTCATTTTCTGAATCAGCCATTCGTGCAATGTTTACTGCATGTAAATCTCAATGGTGTTAATACTCTAATGTAATAACGTTTTTCATTTAATAATATACAGGTGATACATATTGTGTTAAATCCTTTGGAAAGACACAATCATTTAATAATATAGAGATGATAAATATTGTGTTAAATCCTTCGGAAAGACACAATCGTTCAGCTGAAATACTAGTTTCAGTCTCCGTGTAATATGAAATAATTTGCTGAAAGATTTCCAGCATTTACCGTTATTGAAAAGTTCCCATCCCCTATTAACAGTGGGTGCCATAGCTGTTTCTAACCCGAGACCGCATTTGGTAACCGATGCAACGCATTTCGCCTGGATCGGTCTATTGGTGTTCGTTATTGCCGATAACGTGTCGTGTTTGTTCCATGATAAATGGATAAACAAGCAAACAAACAAATAGTGCAGAAAAGTGGACTAGGTTCTCAGTTGGTGAGAGCGTATCTAACAAAGACTTTACCCTGACTCCTACATCACCACTTAAGTCAGTTAAAATGGCCTGTCATGCTGAGTTTATTCAGTGTTGGAAATTCCGTAAAAATTATCAGACATCAGGGCTGGCAAGTCCTAAATGTTATCAGCCCTGATGAAAAGTTGCCGGTCCAGGTACCGCAAGAGAATAGCAGTCCAGAAACCCGAAAGCAAGCTGAACGTGCATGAAAACAGTTCGGGGCAATGTGTAGGCTAAAATACTAGTACAGGGACAAGGGGACATAATAGTTGATCATTTATGCATGATGGGGTGAATAATTGTCAATGGAAATGGGTTTACAAATGTAGGTGTGGCGAGGTCAAGAAAACAATTGCCCTAAGCTTATTTTCACCACGTGAAATACAAAGCAACTAATGATTTAGTTATTAAACATCCATCTTTAATTCAACATAAAAAATTAAATATCTTCTTTTTTTCTCTTTTTTTTTGGGGGGGGGGGTCAATCCTCAAATAACGATATGCAAGAGTATAAGATTAAAATTTCCCAGGTAACTAACTATCTGTCTGTAAAAAGATTGGTGGTTGGTTGAAAGAGGAGATTCCATTGACATTTGTCCAATCACCACCGTCGAACAAATGCTTCAGATGTCAACAAGAGCATGTGTAAAATATAAACACAACGACTTCCGCGTACGCGTGATGAGACTCCAGTTCATTTCCGCCTACATTTGCCGGGAAATATATTTTGAAAATGACAAATACAAATCTGGGTTTGTTCATTAATAAATTGTTTCTTATTATTTTAACCGTTTTATTTGTCGTGTGAAACGTAGAATCGGTTGAATATCAGCAAGACCACCGGGCCGGCAACTCTAGAAAGATGCACGCCCGGGTCCAGAAGTGTCGGCCCCGGGCTCCCGGGCCGGCTCTTATTTCCAACACTGGTTTATGGTAATGAAATGTGTTTATAAACCGGATGAAAATGGCGACATTGATTTATCAGTGTAAAGCATTGGTTCGAGCGAACCATTGGCATTTATTAGTCGAGGCGCACTGACACAGTTTAATTCTATATGCAAATCATGAGTTTATCTTATGACATTGTGTCTTCCGTAATTTGACGACAACGCTTAACCCTTTGTAGCCAAGGTAAAATTAATATCAGTAGCTGTTTTTAACATGATTTCCGGTCGTATGATGGATTAGTGATCAAATTTCTTGTTGTTTAATTTAGATTTTTCCCCCCAAAGAAATCCCGACTATAAAACAGCTGACTACAATATACTCATGAGATTTTCCTTTCCAAAACATTTCTAGATTTATTTCTAAATACGAGTCATATGAACGCACACCCACAATGTGACATTTGTAAATAGGGTTTATGTGCTGTCGTCAGTTAGGCACTTCGATAGCTTAGTGAGTAAAGCGCAGCGCTGCAAATTTCCAAATCAGGTTTCGAGTCTTACTGATAGTTGTGATTGTGGAGTGTTTTTCTCTAAGAACTCAATTCTCGTTCATGTGTTCCACAATTGATAAGTGCTTAGACTAAATCAAGGTCTCACTCACGTTTGTAGATTTTCCTTTTTTCGTGGATAGACTGATTGATAGACCGATTCAATTACCCCCTGGCGCCACCATGCGACTGAATTTCAGTTCCGGTTAGAAGTCCAAGAATCACTATGTTGCATGCTGATTTACGCGTGTAGTGGCCGATAAATGTCTTACTGAAAAGCTGTGTATAGGCTATACACCAGCTATATTTGGATTTTATTTATAGTCCATTAAGGGTATATTATTTCCAAGTTATAATTTTGCATTTAATGGGAATGGCACAGACTTCACCCAATATATATATATATATATATATATATATATATATGCCACTAAACTAACTAACGTTCAGCGCGATTTGCATGGGTGTGATGGTCCGACCTGTCTAGTTCAAACTTATTTTTTGTAGAACCGTTGCCATCTGACATGACGATGTGAATGGATGAAATCAATAATCATATCGATTATAATTTAATGGGTGATTCCTGTTACTGTAACATTGGTATTTATGCATGATATCTTGTATTGAAAGTGAACTGTTTTATTTTCTGAATCAGCCATTCGTGCAATGTTTACTACATATAAATGTTAAGGGTGTTAATACTTTAGCGTAATAACATTTTTTATTTAATAATATACAGGTGACACACATATGATTGGTTCCCAGGTACAAGTAAAAATAATATTTCCAAAACTTGCAAAATGCCCTTTACTTCTACATTAAATATTTTAAAATGTTCATTAAAATCAATTTACATTCAGCTAAAAGTTTAATTTTAAAATCATTTATTTAATACATTGAAACCTATGCTAAAAGATCCCGTACGAATCAACACGAATAACTAAGGCTTAGTTGTGTCGGTCCGCTCAGTTACTGGGTTATATCCTGATAACGATTGTGTTAAAACCTTTGGAAAGACACAATCGTACAGCTGAATTACTAGTCTCAGTGTAATATGAAATAATTTACTGAAAGACTTCCAGTATTTGCCGTTATTGAAAAGTTCCCATCCCCTATTAACAGATCAAGACAAAAATTAATATCACTATAACGAGATTTATAACATTTATTATCTTACCTGAGTTAGCTACCATATAGTGTACTTAAAAGCATATATCTGGGTACAAATTATATGATTATTATGATTGTATACTCCACTTCACTTATGAAAATATGTTCAATGGCCATCACGGGACAGTGGTAAGACAGCCCTTGGGCTACACTGTTTCCTCACATAGGAGTACAAATGTCATAACACATGGTAATGTTAATTATGTATATTTTAAAATGTAGTTCGTTGCTATTACCATTCTATTTGTATATTTATTCATTATATTATGTACTCCTGTTGTGTGAAATAAATTCAATTCACAGTGGGCGCCATAGCTGTTTCTAACCGGAGACGGCAGTTGGTAACCGATGCAGCGCATTTCGCCTAGTTCGGTGTATTGTGAGTGTATTTGTGTAACTTTTGTTCACGAGTAAGATTGAGATATCGTTGATATTAAGAGATATAAAATACGGCACGGACCAAACTCAATACAATTTGAAAGGATTTGGCATCTTTAATCCGTTTTCTTGTTAATATAACAAACCGTTCGGTTGAATATTTCGATCTAACGAAAACAAACCTCTTGTAAACGCATTAAAGTAAAAACACGTGTAGCTTGAACGAAACTCAGTAGTAAGGCTGGGATGTAAATAATGTACTGAGATGGTGGCAATCAGCTTTGATAAGAATTAAATCTGTTGTAGAGTTATTTAATTTATCCCAAATATTTGTCAATATTTCAAGTAAATATACATCTCGATGTAGCAGATGGAACTAATGAATGACAGTTTCCATAGTGAAAGTTCCATTATTTTATTATACCAACTTATGAATATGAAAATTTCCTACCGTCGACATGATACCTAACGCCACAGCAAAGCCAATTGGGAGTCCGGGAATGAGAAGTGTGCCTTTTATCCTGGTGTTGGTAGCTCCAAGGACAGTAATAACCAGCATGAAAGTGATCCAGATCTCTACCAGGACACCCTGCCATGAGCTGACGTCATTGCCCAGAAGTGTAGCAGCGAGATTGTTCTGGCTCTTTATTGGTGTAATTCTGGAATGTGAAATGAATGAATGCAGTATACTGACGTGCTGACGAAATCACACACACACACACACGCGCCGCACAGAAGAAACAAAAATAGTGTGTGTGTGTGTACAAGGAAGTGTAGTGTGTGTGAACGTGTCCTATGGATGTTGCGGATCGTGTCATATTGTGTTTTGTATGTCACAAGGAAGTTACACAAATGCGCGAAAAACACGCATAAACATACAAAACATATGGACGCGTACACTCATTATTTGTCATAAGAGTAAGGTAGAAACTTATATTTTGTAAACGTTTTCATTTTTATTAAAGGGGCGCCTGCGTGGTCTAGCGGTAGCGTGCTGGACCACAGATCACTACCACCGTTTCGATCTGGATGGCAACTGAAGTTTTGTTTTCATTCTATAGAGGTCGCTCGGCCCTTTAGCTCTCGTGCACAAAGTTTCATGCTCTTTAAAGGTTGTTTTCAACAATCAAATCAAAGTCATTCTTATGGTACCAGATTTTGCCATTTTTGGTTTTTCGAACATTGCCAGAGAGTCTTATTAGATTAATTTTGGGATGGCTACACGTACAGAAGCAACATTTATGTTTTTCACTTTTAGTTGCTTACTGTGCGTAAAATTAGACTGTACGCAAAGAAATGCTTAAGTCTATCTAAAGTGCAGCACAAGCCTCTACGAACCAAGAGTTGATTTTTAATAGAATAATAATAAGGTTAAAAAATATATACTTTTTTTTGTAAACAAATCCATCTTATTTATCGAAAAAGGAAACGTCACTTTGTGTCGTGATATGATCTATATGACTCAATTGATTTTTGTGTACATTTACATATTTCTTAAACAAAACCGGGATACTTACGCAAAGACGAAGCCAGCTCCTGTTATACACGCTATACATTGTATTATCACATATAGGACACCTGGAATAAATGTATGAACGTGTTGTTAGTTAACAGATGTATACTAGTGCCTTGCCAGAGCACTTTAAGAATATATATATATATATATATATATATATATATATATATATATATATATATATATATATATATATATATATATCAGACATGGGGTCAATTCCATTTTGTCAATTCCAATTCCATTCAATTCCATTTGGTCAATTCCAATTCCACCTCAAATTTATCAATTCATTTCCAATTCCAAAATTTCCAATTCCGACTCTTTTTTTGCTTAATATTTTTTACCATGAGTAGATACTCCGAGTACCTACTTGGAATACATACTCCGAGTAGTTTATATTCGAAGTGGGATTGTCATGGAAGAAATATTTCTGAATTAAAAATTAAACGGTAAATTAATTTGTGGATTTAATTTAATTTTGCCTGTTCTATACATTGAATGGGGGTAAATTCCTAAATAGCAATATCTCTATATATATTACAGGCATGATATGTGGTTAGCTAAAGAGGTTAGCTAAAGAGGTATTATATCACCTGGTGGATCATAGTCTTGGGTGCATCCCCATGTAAGAGTATATTTTCTAATCATTAAAGGTATGTTTATATTCCACTGTCCAGTAGGAGCCTTGAAATGAATGTATTTGCTTAGCTCCGCCCACCAGGGGTCAGACCCTGTATTTACTTTCAAAACCCTGCTGAGTACTAAACCAATGACATATGGTAAGATTATAAAATCTTTCAAATGGTTATTAAACAGTTAGGTCTGGGGATAGGCTATAGTAGTCACAGTTTGCGGAGAGGAGGGGCAAACTTTGGCTCCAGATTGGTGAGAGATGATAAAATTAATTAATTCCTAAATAACAATATCTCTATATAGATTACAGGTATGCTATGTGGTGGTGTCACAGTGGCTAAATGCTCACTTGGGGTGCCACAGTGGGTGTGCATATCTGATATATATATATATATATATATATATATATATATATATATATATATAAGTAACCAAAGCTCTGGATCATTATGATTCCAGTATATTGGTAAGACCACATGTAAGTGTTAACATTGTAAAAATGGTATATTAATTTTTGAATTTAAGTGTTTTGTATGAAACTTCAAATTCAAGATTTCTCAATTCCAAATCCAATTCAAAATTTCTCAATTCCTATTCAAGATTTCTCAATTCCAAATCCAATTCAAAATTTCTCAATTCCAATTCATTTTTTTAAAATAATCAATTCCAATTCCGGAATTGACCCCATATATGACGTCTGATATATATATTTTAAATTTATTTTAAATATTTACTGCGAGTTCTTACTAAATTAGAAATTGCAAAACTCAAACACGGGACAAAATTTGCCAAATATTATGTAATGTTAGATTATGCTGTGATAGCGCAAAGGTTACTTCAAACTTTCAGCTTCTGGGTTTGAATCCTACTGGTACCTCTGTTTGTGAGATCTTTCCCTAGGAAATTGTCTCTCGGCCATATGACCTTGATGTGACCAATGTTGATGTTAAACACAATACTAACTTAATATGCATTGTAGAGGGCGCGGGGGGGGGGGGTGCTCCGACATGTGGATCCTACGGGTACTTTGAATATCGCCTAAACTGTTCTGGGCCTTAAAAGATCTATTACGCTAAGACCGTCTGTCGGAAACGTTACATTTCTGGATCAGCGATCATCATCTGGATCTACTTACCTCGGATTAGGCTGATCTTTCGGCTGATGACCAGAGCCACGGAGACCGCTGGATTCATGTGCGCCCCTCCGAAGTCTCCGAGACTCGACGCCATGATGAAGACGACGAATCCCATCCCGATGCCGATCTGGATAGCGGACGGAGACAGAGACTGGCCCCATTGGGTCGGTAATGTACTCTGGGCCGTCATCAGGCAGAAGGAAGCGACAAATTCGGCGCCGGCATCTCTCCAGAACAGCCTCGTCTTCAACTCGTCAAATAGTCTTGGTATCATGGCGAGAAATGAGCGGGGGGGGGGGGGATATGGCGGTGTCCGAGGTGTTCAGTCGACGGGACCCGAAATTGTCCAACAAATAAACCAGAAAGAACTTATCATTGACGACGACGACGACGATGATGATGATGATGATGGTGATGATGATGATGATGATGGTGACGTTAGTTACTACTAGTATTTCTGTTAATGAACACACATATCAGTTTCATTATCATCGAGAGGTTCGACATGTTGTCCTCATCCTATGGCTACCTCCGCTGATTGAGGTGGCTACATTTCATCATTAGGGATATTTGCCTGTTTGTCTGTCTGTCTGTCTGTCTGTCTCTCTCTCTCTCTCTCTCTCTCTCTCTCTCTCTCTATATATATATATATATATATATATATATATATATATATATATATATATATCTCAGAAGTCTCAAGACGAGGGCACAACGCAACTGCTCTCACCGACAGGTGCCAGTAATACCTAATTAGCAATGGTTGAGGTTCCCCTCGTCTCCAACCTACATGTTATACATAAACGTAGAGACGGGCGCGGTTATACGGGATGGGAGAACGCTGTGTGTGTGTGTGTGTGTGTGTGTGTGTTGGAGGGGAGGTGCCCTCTGGGGATATATGTAGGATATCAGGCCTTTTGTTTCGATTTACATCACGATATTGGTCCGCGCTTTGTTAACGTGATACCACGTGACAATGGTTGTTTCACCAAACGGCGAATGCTGTTATAGCTTCTCTAGTCAGAGGCTAGACATACTGGGACTTACTAATTGGCTGCATCCCACTTGTGTCGGCTTGTTGTTTAAATATAAACAAAGTCCGTGGCTCGATATGTGGTCAACCTTATAGACAGATTTTAAAGGCACTAATGAGTCATTTAGATGTGGAATAAACAAGTTTGATTAATGGCCAACGCCCAGAAATATGATATTATACATGGAAAATAAATAAACGGAAATGGGGATGATGTAAATATTAAGAGGCTTTCCAAGCCGATGTTCTTAAACACTCTCACACGAAATGTGTATAGGTGAGCGTAGACATTTGACCTTGAACAAAAGAGTTATAACATAGGAAACGTGATAGAAAAATAATTGTGTGTGCGTGTGCGTGTGTGCGTGTAAGTTCGTATATATATATATATATATATATATATATATATATACGATTGTGTGTGTGTGTGTGTGTGTGTGTGTGTGTGTGTGTGTGTATGTAGGGGGGGGGGCTCGAGCGCGCGTAAAACATTTTAAAAACCATTCCTCGATGACCTGACAATATTTGGTCAAAACATTTCCCTTCTTCACCAATTATCTAAATCAGCTAAACGAGAACACTTATTCTAATTACCATACTATCTAATCATTTTCTTCAGCTGGAGAGCTACTAATGAGTTTACATGACAGTGACCTTCAAACAACCTCCCAAGGATCATGTGATCTATAAAACGTCGTAATTACCGATTATCATATAATCCCCATCAGCGGATTTTGTATCAGGTTTAGTATCGTCTTCATCTAGAACAATGATCTATGGTTACTATCTCTGGTTTGTTGTCACATTCATCCGCCAGGGAGTTAATATCAGTGAGCGTTGTTTTTTTTTTTGTTTTTTTTAGACAAATGCGGCTAATGGGAAACAGCGAGAGAGAAAAAGCTAGAAGGTATAAAAGGTTTTGTTAATTATTTTGTTCCGTGTGTGTCCAGGTAATTATCTACATATAACAAGTTTACGAAAAACAATATATCACCGCTGATGATAACGAGATATTTTTTTATAAGAAGCTATGACGGTGTAAAAGAATCTGGATTTCACCTGGATTACTGTTAGATAAAGATAAGTGTTTTATGCGCTAGGGAACATCCAGCCCAGTCACGAAGTGACGTTAGAAAAATAGATACACACCAACCGTATATGTTTTCGATGTAGGTAATGATGTGATCGAGAAAACTAATAATGTACGTAAGGTATGCGTTATCTCTGACTCATCCACGTCTACCCATCCTTATATAAATAGAATATAAAACAGAGATACACGCCTGTCATTTACGGAGCTCTGAAATATCCAACGCGTCGGAAACGATCACAACAAAGAATAAACTTCGAAGTTCTGTTGATTACATAAAAGGTCTATATTGATGTTTCACGTTATGGACATTTTTCCAAACAAACAGCACAACAGATTATTGAAAAAACGAATACATTTTAAAACTGTCCCGTTCTCAGGCCATGGAATACAGTTCCTAGAGATATTTCTCTCATCTTTATTGCACTTTTTCCTTATTTTATGTTTGTCTTACAGGTATTTGGCTGAGTTGGCAGCGCGTCTGGTCACATAGTTCTAACACCAGGGGTTGAAATCCCGACAGTACTATATCTGAGGAGTGTTTCGTTATTCACTTCATTTCATTTACGTTATGAGGTTATTTGCTTTATTAGGCCGACATTGTGCGTAACAGTTGCCTTAAAACCTGTACAATACCAGAAAATATTTTACTTAACCATACACTGTATAAGTGATGCATGTCATTATTATTATTAATTATCATTAGGTGTCTCATTTGTTTCGTGTCCGTTGGACAAAACGCGTCCTAGCCGCCCTCAATTATTTTCGAAGATGGTGGGGGGAAGTTGATGAACGGAAACATCACTTTCCAACCTGGTATTGGTAAAATTTGAGCAGATAATCAGCAAAAGTTGCTTAAATAACTAGATAACTTTTAATATTAGAATAATACAGCTCTTCATCGTGTCTATTTTATATGTTATACTGTCATGTTAATGTTAGTTGATAATTTAATAACGTGG
The DNA here is from genome assembly GCA_025642065.1 of Paralvinella palmiformis. NCBI lineage: Eukaryota > Metazoa > Annelida > Polychaeta > Terebellida > Alvinellidae > Paralvinella > Paralvinella palmiformis. The sequence goes on along the minus strand of JAODUP010000209.1, from coordinate 434,992 downwards.
GTGGACTGATTTGTTTATTTCCTTATATTTATAACTGTACAATATTTGGGAACGTATTTCGTGATTATAGAAACTGCAAAACATATTAAACACACTGTTGCTGCTGATATATATATATATATATATATATATATATATATATATATACATATATATATATGGCTTATTAAAATAAACCTGAAGAAACGTCCAGAGTTTGAATTCACGGTTCGATGTCACGAGTTGAATTCTCAAGATGCCAGCTGCGCATGCTGCAGGCGGTGAAGCAGATACAAATACTGGCATTAGTTCAGTGGGACTTTTTTAGAAGAGTTGTAAATGTGTGAAAATTTTTATTTCGACACATACAAGCTACTTCTACAAAATAATTGCAACACTTAAAGTTAAGTTTAAGATAAAATTCTGGTCATTTGTTGATTCAATAACGTTAAAAGTGTTTAAGATATTATGACCACATACTGATATTATAATGAATGACAAGGACTAATACAGGAATGAATCCAATTATATTCGGCTTGATATAGAATATTTTTATTAACCTTAATTATTGTTTTTAGAAAACGGTTAACGGTATTTGTAAGATGCCCCAAAAATATAAACTTTTATATTAGAGTAATGTAGCTTTTATTTATCCACTCAAAATAAATAGCTAATTACTACTAGATGCAGTGAATATGTCTAGATAGTTATAAACGATGCCTCTAAATGTCATAACGTTCAAATACTCTAAGAAATTGGTCTGTGATGATGGGTGAGTAAGAGCTTTATTTAAACTAGATGGTGGTTTAATCTGAGACATATAGCAGAATGAAACATCCCAGGGACGCAGACAACATTGTAATTTGATGACATACTAAGTGTAACAGCCGAAAATCAGATGGCCGACACCAGTATGCTGATCCGGATTATTAAAACGGTCACAGACAAAACTATTACTATATGGCACACAGGCGAATCTATGGATCCCAACTGTCTTAAGAACAAATATAAACGTCACAGGTGCAATGATGGGCTACACATTAACACTAACATATACATAGTTGCCAAAATAACTCCTATACTGCGGTCGATATCCAATAACACGTCAACAAAAAGATTCAATGAACATTTCCACAAAAGAATTAAGAACACCAAAGATATACCCGATAGATATTTCTTTTCTAATGAAGAAGTGGAATTTATCAATAGATCTTCTAGTCCCACTTGACCTAATTTCTACATGGCTCAGTAAGCAATTTTTCAATAAACTTGATATTTCTTTAACAAAAATATTGAGTATGGCGAGGGTTTTTCTTTCGACGAAGAAGTTCACTTTAGGTCAAGGTTTGACCCGCAAAACACTTCATAACAACAATTAGTCTTCACACAAAATGTGACACCAAACTAGTAAATTTAATAGTCACCTTACTAGCTTGCCTATTCAAGGATCTTCTTATTTGCCGAAGACCTCACACATGGGAAAGTAGTTTCAATGTGTGTCCCTATATTTAGGGTTTTCAGTGATCTCGAACCTTTATTTTTTGCCCGAAACTCTTTAGTGTATCTATTATACGCGCCACATTATATTAACATCTAATGAAATTGTGTTGTTCAACCATTGTGAAATGTTTTCGTCTTCACGTTTGTTAACGTGTTTTTTTATGGCGACGAACGTAATATTTGTTCCGGGACATTGACCTGAAAGTTTTCTTTCAGATCAATGTCCCGGAACAAATATCACGTTCGTTTTCTTTCAGGTCAATGATAACGTCACACATCTCGCGAGATTTCGGTTTTCCAATCGATCTCACGTAAAACTTTTCTCAGCAAATGTGACCTTACAGGATATCATTGAAATAGGATAATCATTTTAGTACGTTTTTGCTTTGGACAGAAATAACAAGTGAATAGGATAAAGGGATGAATAATTAAATGTGATACACGCAACTTACAGTGAGACGCCGTAATTTGGAAATCAAAGGAAAATTATTTTATTTATTGAACGATTTAATTTCAAATAAGCTAGAGTAGAGGTCGTTCATTCTACAACTTCCTCAATTTTTCTTCTAAATGTTTTTTTTCTTCTTCAAAATACGTTTAAATGTGTATGTAAATATCTTAAATATTGATCAAAACATTTTACGTTCGTTTTTCTTTTAGCGTTATAACCAGTCTAAATGGCAAAGCAAAACACCAAATACACTTAGATCTCGTGTATTAAAGTTTCCAATCACAACTAAATGAACATATTTTTGTCATACTGGGTCGAGTTGTCTAGATTCGGCACTGGACACACGAGGGATGTATGGTCGATGACATCTAGGGAAACAATTTCTACAGACGCAGCTGTACGCGGGATTCGAACCCACAATATGGAGGTTTACAGTCAACAGAAGGCCTTTGCCAAATTAAGAAGATAGGTTAATAATGTTAATGCGTGTGGATGCCGTCTGTTGTAATTTTGCCAACAAAATAACAAATACAAGGTTTTCTCTATAACGTTTATAATAATTAATTAAACTGTGAAGAAACAGAAAAAAGATAACAGCGATCATTAAACACTCTAAACACACTTATCAAGTACATCTTAATCATAACGTGGCCTTCAGTGGCTAGACCACATCTGCTTTACGATAGAGAACTTCGCATTAGAAAACTCCTGTCAATGACAATACCACTTCATTGATGTAAACCACACAGTTGTACCACTATAATGGGATGGCTGAATGTATTTAAGTAATATTATCATTAGTTTTGTCACATTAGTTTATAACTGAGTGGACCAAGATTAATTAATTTCATATCACATCTCTAACCAAACCTCTTCAAAATGTTTTGATAGCTATTGAAATGGATAGTAATGTGGCTGTCATAAAATGTTATCAGTGAATTGTTTTCCAGTGAAGTACACTTACAAATATTTTCTCAAGTATAAAAATGTTTCGGCATTGAGGCAAGAAAGCATGCACAAGTCATTACTACTACTACTAATAATAATAATAATGCAAATTTAATCAAGTGGTGTTAGTAACAGGATACATTATAAGAAATGACACATTAGAACAGATTACCAAAAAAAATATTGTATACAAAGTATCACATACTGAAAAAACTAAACACAGCAGATCAATCACAGAACAAAAGTCGTACTACTCTAAACATAAGACATTTGACTATCTTATTGGTCGGGTTTCATCACAGAGACATACACTAATAAATTCATGGAAATCGTGTTATTTAAACAGCAACCAGTGGAGACAGTAATGAATTCTTATAACATGATCTCATCACCTATATTCAATAAAATACTTGTTATCACATCAACTGAACTTCTCCTAATTTAGTCAACTGTTTCAACGTGCCATATATTCAGGAGTTAGAATACCCTATGCAGGTAACACGTTTTTTCGCAATATTACTCTTAAATCGCAAATATTTCACACAAAGTAGTCTGCACCACTGCGCAGTGACACCACAGGTTTATTTGTGTCGACACGTCACCAACATAAGAACCCAAATTCCAATAAAAGAGCCGGCCATTCATTGCCGCTGAATTAAATACCGCCAAACCTCATCTTCTGTCAACTGCTGATCTGTTAAACAAATAATTACATAAACCTTTCTGATGATAACTTTATGAACTAATATAATTACTTTTTTAATACCAACAATATTTTTTTTAACGATGTTAATATGTGACTATTACAGATGAAATGTTAGATTAAATTGGCAGATTTTCGAAGTTCACTGGATTCCATGAAACAAAAACGATCCTTCAAAGCAAATGAAAATACAGATCTTTCTAACATCTAACACTACTTGAATAACAATAGTTCATTTCTTTTTGCAAAAGAGATCGTGCTAGTAGAGTATATAACTAGAGTATGAAATATTTACGTTCAACTACTTGACACAAACCAAAACACTGATTTGTCAAATAGTGCAGTCAATGATTTAATTTCTCTTGTTGCTGATTTTATATATTGAGAACTGAATAAAAACAGCAAGCTGCCGATATCTATATATTAAAAAAAAAAACATTACATTTGACCAACAATAAAACACAATTAAGCTATCACATTACTATCACCATTGTTATTGGATTGAAGGATAATGAAAAGTGTCGCGTATGCAATATTAAAACCAAAGTTGTTAGTTCCAGTTACGAGCCACGCATAAAACGCCAACTCTCCGTTTCACCAATACAACGAATGCGAAGCTATCAAATGGTATACTGGTTTTATCCAACTAAGCACATTAAAATAGAAATATCTTACTTTTTCCATCACCACATATTTATGTACACATCACGAGTAACCCAGTAACAGAGAAAGAGCACAAAACACTGGTTATTGAAGAAACAACATTACATAATCACAGTGGCATTCTTCGTTGTTCTTGTTGCTAACTATAGCAGTTTATTCAATAAATTTATGAACTAATAAACACAGTGAAATACCAACCACACACACACATCCTAGTTTAGTTTTGATCACTCGAAATGTACAGCATCTGCTAAATGATCACTCCCCCCCTCCCCCCCCCCAATCCAATTTCATGCTCATTGGTAACCTTATCACCGTCTCATCTCAGACTATAAGCATTCCAGGTTTTAACTGCGGATAGCATCAACATCATTTAGTTGTCGCTGCAACAAGCTGACACCACACTTGTTTCTCTTGAATCCTGAAGGTAAAGGTATAAAATTACACAAATTGACAAATCATCAAACAATTATAATGATTTATTCACCTACAGAATAATTAATCATTGGTGATTAAAAGCGACATATTCAATGTTACATTTTGACAATATCAAAACTAAAAACTGTTGAAAATGATATTTATAAAACCTTTTCAAGGTGGAGATTCTATAAAGTGTTGATCCGCATCAAATATACAAATGCAGCCATGAAATAAATTGGCATGGCAGATGTTTACCCATAGAGCGAAAGCTTTTATAGAGATTGCTATCAAATGAACATATCTCTTGTTGCCAGAACCATCTGTGTCTGATGATATGGCATGGCTCAGAAATCTGTGTTAATCAGATTGAAAGATTCTCCTTTCATTGAATAATGTTTACATGAGAATGTCTTTGACATTTGACCAAAAAGGCATGAAGAACAATTTTCAAAATGAATACTTATTGTATTGATGGTAGATAACACATCTTATTCCATCACAATAAATATAAATGTTCCTCTTTCGTTGCTACATTTGTGCACAGATAATGATGGCAAGTGAAAGATGAAACACCCTTCAGACATAGCCCAACTGTTGTTTGAACCCAGATGGTAGAGGTTTCTGGTGAGATACATTACTAATTGGGCCATGGAGATGCCCTATTTCAAAATACTAACAAGTTTGTTGTAAGTAATATGCCAAATGATAAACATCAGCCCGATAGGACATTGAATTATTCCATGTACTTGTATGTGTGATTATGCATGCATGTGCATGTACAATGAGGGAATACTCAGAAGGCCCAAGTAACTACAAATGTATAAATGACAAAACAATATCTATTTTTAGCTTCATCTGTTAATTACATTTACAGTCAAGCTGGTGGCAGATGTTTCATGACAGCACAATAACTCTAGATTGTTGTTTGTGTAATAACAATTTTCAAAGTGATATGACAAATTGTGTTCTGCTATTGTTACAAATAAAGCACCCGGTTACATGGACCTTATCAGCTGATGTACCGAAGTGCTCAGCGTCCAGTACATGCCGATACACGTGTTTACCACAAACCACTTATGTAAGCATTATTCTCTGCCCGACAGCAGTCATTGTTAGACAATCAACTTAAATTCACACCACATGCTTACAGCCGATCGACATTTCTCAAGTTGGCCACAAACACTTCCACCCTAAAATCATTTTACATGAGTAAAGGGTGAGACACTTCCGTAGAACAGTCAGCAGTGCAGCGCTCTGCGGAATCATTGACTTGGATTTGCATCCCATGTTATCCATGTTTGAGAGTAATTATTTTCTGATTATTTCACTTCCCTATGGTGTTGCCCTTGAGTCATAATCACAGGTATGACTACCTATTACCAAGACTAAACAACAACAAACAAACACTCACTCACTCAAATGAATGCATGGAAAATGTCTAACTAATTACATAAATAAAGTTTGATTTCAATAAATTTATATTTATATACATCTAAACTTAACAGTAACTGGACGTATAAGGTATAACCCAACTTTATTGATAGTGCTTACCCATCATGGTCAATTCTGAGCTGCTCTACATACTTATGTGCTACATAAGTATGTAGAGCAGCTCACTGTAGCAGTATCACCTACATAATAATATAGAGGTGATACTGCTACACTTCACACTTCACAAAATAGAATAAATCTCAAAATTTTTGATTAAAAGACACTAAACTCTACTTATATTTTATTATCTAGAGAGTGTTTAAAACGTAAGTAGAGTGTAAACTAACAACTACTGATTAACACGTCACATCATATAGGGCAGTAGATGTCTCAGTCAAAGTTCTATGCTTCCGGTGTGCGGTATTTGTTTCCATTAATAAAACACTCAAAAGACGTATGATGGATCACCAAATGACATCCACATCATGTTTCACAGCACACATCTCTATATTTGAATACAACTCAGCCATTTTCTAGATTGTCAATTACCCGCACTGCCCAAACCACCAGATCGATCGTTCTTCTGACAATGTTCAAAGTGCAAAACTCTTTCTGATATCGGCTAAATTTGATTGTTTTGGTTCAGTGGTCAAAAGTAAAAGCTGTTTAGCACATTAACTGAATCAATTTATAACGAGGCAACTGTATTTTAAATTAGACAACAACAAGTAACACACACACACACACACACACACACACACACACACCCATGTTGGATGAGAAGATAACTAATTCATTCATTTAAAAATAGGTTCACAATCTGTTCACATGTTTTCTTCCTGTGTAAGAAATAATATGACTCCTGCCTTTCCTAATCTTGTATTTAATCAGACAAAGTTTTGCCGGCAAGTTATCAAATTTGAAAGCAATACTTAATTTGTCACTAATAAATCTAGGTCGGTCCACTGGAGCAGGCCAAGTAACTAGGTTACCATGTAGTATAAACTGGCATTAATTAGTGTATAAATGAGAGTTAATTCAATAACAAAAGGTGAGTCATTAATCAAAAGGAAACAAATTCAATTAGAGATTAGGTGATAAACAGAATGATGCTGTTACAGAGATTTAGAGAGGATGAAACAATGTTATATAAATATACACCAGATAGTTTGAAGAACTGTGGTGTTCTATCATTGTCATACCTGTCACATATTCTTATAATATATTTTTAATGCACTGTGCTATGTTTTTGAGCTGTTTCATCTCATTACCAAAGGACGTAGTTTCTCAGTTATACTATTTTTGAGGTGAACAGTGATGAGGCTGGATAAAGCCATCACTCACACTCACCATGATGATGATGGGCTATTAATCCCATCAACTGATTTTCCTGTTTAAAACTTATTCCTGTTACTTCTTATCATTGCACCAACTTGACTGCATATTATTTTCGTGATCACAGTTTTTAAATATAGCGCATGTGCTAAAATCTTAACTTTTCCTATGAATGAAGTTTATCTTATCTTTAGCAATTAAGTGAGCAAAAGATATTTTTCAGGCACACACTACCAATCATTACTGCCTTTATATAAATCTGCAAATCATGCTTACGATGCACATGACACGTGAAATATTTCTCCTTTAAAACAACCCATCTGCACTTAATGGCCATAATTTATTCAAATTTGCTCCAAGCTACCAAAGATAACTGTCTAAGATCTGGGCCTAGTGCACATAATTAAGTATTTCACTTGTAAATATCTTTTTTAACGTGAACTCTGCTGAATCCAATAGACACATAATATTTATATTCAATCAGTTGCTGCTTTATTCTGTATTCGATACAGTAATATAACGATATCTCGCTGGAATAAAACTACAGAACTATCAAACTGATGTTGAATAAAACGGTATCATAATTCAGCGTTAACATCAAAGGTAGCCATAATGCACCAAAGTAATACCATTCAAATTCTAAGACTACTTTAGCACTAAGTTAGTAAGTAAATGGCATACAGTTTGGGGGAAGCTGACTAGCAATAATAGAATGCTACCCAGGACATTCAATAAGGAGATGTGAAGGTTATTTAACATGGCGGAGTAAGCATTTGATAAAGTAAGCACACAAAACTGAAATTACAAGAAGACAGCTTACATTATTGTTCATCCCAAAAGGCGTCCTTTCTCCATATTTGCTGTAGAATGTCACCTGAGCAACTCGTTTGTGTCCCGTCCTCTCGTCAAACGTCCTACATGATGAGAAGGGTGGGATGTAAAGATGCATACTGACCGAACCAACAACATGGCTTGGATTCTCCATTCGATGCAAGCCAATCCGATCTGCAGTGATATAAATGAGATGATCGTTGTCATCAGATAACTAGATCCATTCATCCATCCATTAAGTCAGAAAATAAATTAGGTGTCCGTGTTATTCGATAACCTTCAAAACGCCATCTCCAGTCATTTAACAGTAACCTTAACCGCCATCATCAGTATAAAGAATTCAAGCTTATACAAATTCTGTTTCTTGGAAAACCAGCAACATTTCCTTTCAGGGTGACTGTATCAGAAGAGATCATCCATACAAATATACCTACCATGTGACAGCAAACTCTGCTTTATCTCTAGAGGTCACCAAAACTGAACAATGCAGTTGAAGACAACAAAAATATTAGAAATCCATTATATATATACATATATATATATATATACACACACACACACAATACATTCCATGCATTGTACTAAAATGGACATATCATGATTAACACCTCTCACACATCCCCATCAGTCCCAAATCATCCCATAGAGGTGGATTTGTACCCACAACGTGAATTCCTAGGAGGGTGCAGCAGTTTCCCCACCCGCTTAGAGTCTTAGATGGCATGCTTGGTTGATATTTATTTGTATTTATATAATACAGACAGCTGGTCAAGTATGAATATGACACTCCTCGAGCTAAATATTTCACCTGTCCAAGTTTATTTTTTGAAGTCCCTTTGAATGACGCTTTAGTTTGAAGAAAACATCTTACTGATCTAAATGGGTGACAGCTAACATGGGCTAAACCCCATACATCATCGTTTGTAAATGGTGGAGCAGAGATGGGTGAAAACAGATTACATTTGGCTGACACAAAGTTAGAATATGTGACACGTATCCACCATCTCTCACAGCACAGAATGCTACATTAACACATCAATACCACAAACGATTTAAAGCTCAACTGCAGAGGCAGCTATAATATCCTGCATCAGTGAATGAACTGAAAAAAGTGTTTAAATCAATTGTACATACAGATGTGATCATACTTCTTGCTTAACAGAACATGCACACAACACATTAGAGTCATATGGTGCAAGACTTATTTGATTTCTGTCTGTTTACCCATTCTCCTATTAGAAATATCATTACTATTACTGTTGACATACTTAGTAAACTATTATTTAGCTCAACCACAACTCAACAGTAGCCCTGTAAGAGAACACACACACACACACACACAAAATGAAAGCTTTCAGTCTGTGTCTTTATTTGTTACTATATATATATATATATATATATTACCTAATACCAGTAGTAATATGAAGACAGAAGGCAATCGTCTAAATAAATAACTACACTTGAGTCTGCTGGTTGACTGAGCATCTATTTTTTATTTCTGACTGTGAAACAGTGATAAAAGTTAAAAAAATAAAAATGACTGTCTGGTAAAATTTACATATCTGTCACGTGCAAAACTGTAAACATATTAAGAAATAAACTCTTAGATACGTCATTTTCATCTTCTCCTGTTCTTCTGCATGGCAGATTCCACCAAGTAAATGTGATATAAATGGGACTAAATATATAACATAAAAAGGGAACAGATGAAATCATAAAAAGAATTTCCTCACAATTGTTTTTTTAACTTCACATTTTGAGTGGCAATATGATCCGGGGATAAAAAATTATTACCTTAAAGAGTGAGTGAGTTTAAGTGATTTGTCTAGCTTCAATATTAGTCGCACCTGGGTATATGGAGGGAAAATATCACATTCACAGGTAGGACTCGGAATTAAAGCATGAATGGGAGGTTTGCATGTTATTTAAAAGTTATTTTATTATATATATAAAATATATATATATATATATATATATATATATATATATATATATATAAGAAGAAACTGAAAACTAATTACTTTATCTTGTTAAACATATGATATTTCACAAACAGTGTAAGAATCAAAATGCTACATGTAATATTATCAGCCGAATAATGACATATCTTTGCTGGCTTTGAAAGCTTCTTTACCTAAGATGTCAACAGTCAGAGTCAAGCCATAACTGATGTTACATACCACTCATGTAGGCAACTTGGTCCTTCTCATAGATGCTGATCTCACTAGGGTTCATCTCGGTCTCACCCTGAGATTCTGATGGCCAGTTGTATCGTGTCTCTTTCAGTTGACCTTCGAGTATCTTGACGAAGCAGTGAGAGTTACTGTGATCATGGATGCTGCTGCCATGACTCTCCCCCCAACAGAGTGCCATCAAGTTGTATTTTCCATTGCCTTCATCTATCAAGTTCCTTGTATATCTGTAATGGGTATCAGACATGGAGTTAATTCAATTCTGGAACTGATGGGCAATTTCAATATTGAAATTGCTTATTTAAAAACAAAATGGAATTGATATTGAAGTTTGCTACAAAAAAAATTAAATCCACAAATTAATTTACCATTTAATTCAGAAATATTTCTTCCACGACAATCCCACTTGGAATATAAACTACTCAGAGTAGGTATTCCAAGTACCTACTCCAATCAGTGATTGGAGTAGGTAAAAATGGAATTGTAATTGATAAATTTGATGTGGAATTGACCCCATATGTCTCATGTGTATAGCTAAATCTTACAGAATAATATGAACTTTAGCTTAACCTACCAAACCAATGTTTCATCTCAAATGACTGCTTGAAGCAACCTTGAAGTCATAGTATAGACACCTCTGAAGTCTTAAGAGTGCTTCAAATGGCATGATTTATATTTGAATATATATACATTGAAATTCAATGGCTATACCCAGTAGATTCAAATAGAAATGATGCCATATTTTACAAGCCATGTTATTAAAGGAACAGGTCACTCTCAGAAAATATCATTAACATCTTTAATTTTCATAAAAACAACCATGAATCCGACAATAACCTGAAAAACTATATATATGACATCATAGGTATAAAGGAATATTCAAAATTAGTGGATTGTAGTCCTCAGGTAGTTATCTTGATCCAGATCACAGATGGATTCCATCCTTATGATCGTACCTGCCATCAAACTCAACATATTAAACTATTTCTAACTGATTCGGCCATTGATTCATTTACATCAATCTGACAGCTTGATAAATGTTTTATGTTAAAATAGTACAAAAAGATCTTTATAAGTAATTTCACTATATTGTTTTCATTAGCCATTTCAGTAACTGAGATTGTTTGAACCAAGGATACTGTATTATTGATAAATATATGTTTTTGTTCCAAAATACACCCTTCCATTTACCCTGCTACCATCTAGTGGTGACTGTAGACACTTCTTGTTAATGATGTTTATGATGTAGAATATTGTTGACATTTAGGGGATATAAAAGAATTAGTAACTAACTATATAGCATAATTTAAAGGTTACTTATTGTTTAAATTAGTGTAATAATTATATTAATATGCAACTTTGACATCAATTTCCCATGGTGATCCCACAGCAGGGTTGAACCCATGGAGATGTTCAAAATGGCATGTCACGTTTCTGTAAATTTGCCATAAATGTTTATTGATATCATCGAGCAATATCTACTAAAAAGAAAACATTAGATTCAGATTATTTCAATAATGTACATGTGTTGATTTATTGCCAATAAATGAGAGATATCTGCATTACTGTCAGGACATATCCTATTTCATATGAACCACAGTTATACTGTGAACCCAACATGTGGGATAGTATTGTTACAGGTGATAGATCAACAACAATAAATGAGACCACAGTTATACTGTGAACCCAACATGTGGGATAGTATTGTTACAGGTGATAGATCAACAACAATAAATGAGACCACAGTTATACTGTGAACCCAACATGTGGGATAGTATTGTTACAGGTGATAGATCAACAACAATAAATGAGACCACAGTTATACTGTGAACCCAACATGTGGGATAGTATTGTTACAGGTGATAGATCAACAACAATAAATGAGACCACAGTTATACTGTGAACCCAACATGTGGGATAGTATTGTTACAGGTGATAGATCAACAACAATAAATGAGATCACAGTTATACTGTGAACCCAACATGTGGGATAGTATTGTTACAGGTGATAGATCAACAACAATAAATGAGATCACAGTTATACTGTGAACCCAACATGTGGGATAGTATTGTTACAGGTGATAGATCAACAACAATAAATGAGACCACAGTTATACTGTGAACCCAGCATGTGGGATAGTCTTGTTACAGGTGATAGATCAACAACAAGGGACAAATTTATGCCTTGACATAATGTGTATATTCAATTAAACAAAGGACAGACATATAAAAGTAAGATAAAGACACATATATTAGTTTGTTTATTAATTATTGAACTTCGATGATTAATTTCTTCCAAGTGTGGATAGGTTAGAAAGATTATTGAAGATATTCTAGTTTGTCTTAACTGGGTGCGAGTGACTGGTACTTTTTATCAGATATCCCAAATTTGTTTTAGCAAATGTTCATTTTATTATCACACAAATAAATTCTGTAAAATTGCCCTGGTACCATTAAATATGTATATTAAGGCATTATGTCTAAAATAATGAATAAATGAATATTTAAATAAACCAAATTATATTGACAAATTTAAGAAAATTGCAGCAATATTTTGTTGCATGTGACTTGAATAAGTTCTGAAGTTACACAAGTTGTGCCTGGGATCTCTGATTTTTCTAACCCCAGTGATGGAGCCTCATTCTGAGTTTTGTCTGGAAGGGGCTATTATGATTGTTATAATGGGGTTATACAAATAGCTTGTGCTAGTGATGTTAGACCTCAGAAGCATCTGGTTTCTGTCTAGCTTCAAAATGGTGGCACCCACAGACCTGTTATAGTCAATTAGCCAGCACTTTGAATTGGACTGTTTAATATGCCATTGATCATGTTCATATTTTGATATAATTTATGTGAAAATATGTGTATCGGTCCCGATATTTGAAATGAAAGTGAACTGTTCCTTTAAAAAATATAGGGTACAAACAGCTCTTTAGAAAATCATATTAATATATCAAAACTGCTATTTGAAATAAAATAGGTTATCAAATCGATAAGACAATCACCTTCTCTTACTTTGCCCTAATTTATCACTGTACAATATAAAAAAATAATCTCATATTGTCCAAACATTAAATTTCTTTATGTCAGCCTGAACAGACCAAGTTATTGATCATTTGTACCTGTAATTTTTAAATTATCAACAAACATGGGTTTCTTCCATAACATTGACTGTTTCATGGCAGCTTGCTAACACATTTCACATCTCATGACATATTCCTATGCAGGACACTAGCACAGTAAAATAGTAATCAACAATTACTGATATAGAATATATATGTTAAACACAGTAATAGGAGTTGTTGATGATAAGTTGAAAAAAACAATAAAGACATCTTACATACTGGTATGTAAGATGTTTGTTTAGAACCAATCAGAAATTAAACAAATGATATGAACAAGGTTCTCATAGATATAAGTAAGATCATTGAACTTCATACCAAGTGGATCACACTTCATTCATTGTGAAGCAATACCTTTGAGATTCAGTGACACACTAACATAGATGTTAATACATTATCCCAGTTATAATAACAAACTTTACATCACATTTCAGTCTAAAAATGTCTAACTAACACACACACACACACACATATATATATATATATTGTCTGAAAGACATACCTGTGTGTGTCAAATATGGAATACTTTTTCCAATCCTTTGGATTACTTTTATAAGAAGAGAGTACTGCTGTAACGTAATCAACATCAATCTTGTCACTCTTAAAAATCTGGCGGAGTTTTTGGATCAACTCTTCCAGAGAATTAATAACAGGTACTTCTGTATATTCCTCCATGTCCCTATAAATAAGATGGGCTACATGATAAAAGCATAAACGAGTAGGCAATAAATATCTTCATGGTTCAGGTGTCCCATTACTGTGACATACCATACTCTACTCAGTACTCTATACAAAATAGGTTTAAACAAAAGCCAGTGTCACCAAGTTGGCATTATTCCAATGTGTCTTAGGTACTACGTTTAACAACAGCTAATATCTGGTAAATGTCCCTGAAAATACTAAACAATATTAAAAGGAGGAAATATGTTGTGTGAGTGAGGTTTTTTATGGCTCATACATTATTTTGTTGCTGCGTGTAATGATATATATATATATATATTATATATATGTGTGTGTTTGTGAAAAATATCCAATAGCAATTAAGATATAAATCTGAATAGAAGAGATGAAAATAAATAATAGTTTAAGAAAACCAACATGAATTAGTTTTCCTCATTTAATTCCTGTATATAATTATGGTATATAATTGTTGTTAAATTCTAATTAAGATCACTGTCTAGGACTAAATTCTGGTAGTCAACATATATGATTGTAGATCTACTAATATATGTAATAATATTTTGTTTGATAGACACAATATTTAGATAACCATCATGTGGATCAGTGTATGTGTGAAGTAGGCTATGATTTATTTAATCGTGTATAACATAAACATTAATTAATTTTGTACAATAAAAAACAGATTATGTCATGGTAGATAATATATATAGTCTTATTTTGATTTACATTTTTTAAATGCAAGTTTGACGTTAATAATATAAATGTAACAATAGAATTATGAAAATAAAATATTACTATTCTACACCATCACTATATAATATAGTATATTATAAAGTAGAGTATGGACTCTATCATGATATGTAATATGTCCAAGCTCTACTCAGACTAGATCTAGAGATTCTAGTCTACTGTGAGTCTTGTATTTTTTATAATTCGGTATCAAAGTGTGATCGTACCACAGGACAGGTAATGAGGGATACCCATTTTTCAGGTACGCAATAGACTAGAAAATTAATAATACAATTAGATCTCATACTCTGATGCTGTAAATCTTGTAAACAACTTAATATAGTCTAGTTATGTAAAAAAAAACATACCTTAAAAGTAATGAAACGGGATATTTGCAGTGATCGAATGAGTATATGACGATATGGTGGGAGCTATTCCTTATTGGTTACAAGAGATCGTGAACTGATTAACCTTCCAGTAACGAGCACCTCACTGGCCGCTGCCGAGACACAAAATAAACAAACGTGTGAGCCACCTGACACTAAGGGCACAAACATGTAATCACATTCGTATCTGGGTAATATCGTACCAGTTATAGACCGTTATAAAATGTTTCCGTTTAATTTTAAAACCCGCTTGTTCCGTTTATTTCTTTGATTCTGAACAGCTGCTAAATTAAATCGCTGAGAGGAGAATCACTTTAATCGAACACAGCCAATAAGGCACGTGAAATAAACTAAAACTGTGGTAAATCGCAGCCGGTGATTAAAATAAAACGCTGGTCGTCACATGGCATCGTAATAAATATTGAAATTCATGTCAAATGTTTGAATGGAAACCTATCTTCTTTCCATAATCTAAGTAAACGTTTATAAACTAAACATTTCTGGATTGAACGAAAGTTTATATAAGTTTTCATATGCAAGTACAAGTATAGGGGCCTATACGCTACGTATTATTTCCATATATTTTATGGTTGACAGATATACACGATCATGAAGCTATACATAAATCTATTGTTTATATGGGATTATCATTTTTGTTACTGTTGATCTATTTGTTGTGTATATATTTCACTGAATCGCGTCACATGTAATACAAATATATGCATATATCGCTCACTGGATCTTTATCTTGTGTATAACGCCCTAGATCCAACTTGCCAATCTGTCAACAATATTTAAGTCTCTTTAAGTTCAGCCATTTTTAAGCAAGCCTAGACAATGCACAAGGATAATTAAAGCTATTATCGTTCTTGTTGAAATTTGGGGGAGGATCCCCACACCCTGGCTGTCGCCATCCTTACAACCATCAATTTTATATTGGTCACTGAATCTCTCTGAAGACTTTCTTATTGGTCAAGTTTTAACAGGAAATCATTTCCTATTGGACAGTCGTAACACGAAGAAGACAAATTTGTGCACTTTACAAAGAAGCTACCTTATTGAGCATCTAAGATATTTTAATTACACTTTGTGATAAAAGATTAGGAATATCCAAAACATCTAATAACAGCAAGCTTATATTTATGATAAACGAATTAGACTCCAACAACCTGCTTGATAAGACCAATATATATATATATATATATATATATATATATATATATATATATATATATATATATAAAAAAAAATACATACATACAATCATTTCTTTAGACTGACTAACTATATAGTCTCATGGTTTATATATTTAAAAAATACATCTTTACTGTATTAAAACTTTTATTTAGTTTAGGTGGCATTTAGATTCTGAAATCTGAAGGAATTTCCAATATGAAAACATCTGACTATATGACAGTATCATATATAACAATGGCAGATATATTATAAATAGAGTATTATAAACTGTGAACAGCTAGAGAATTTGATATAACAGGTTTTTGTGAATTAATGGTGGATGAAGTTATTTAATGATATTGTTAAAGTCATATTATATCTACAGAAGAAGTGATATTGGTGATGCCCAAGTTTACTTATAATGATGTCAGGAAGGATATTAGTTTTCTAATATATTTGAAACACAATTAACAAACCTAATCCAGTTGTTTTATGAAAGAGAGCCTTTGTTAACTGAATACAACCGCTTAACATATTTATGATATTTAAATTTAAAACCATTACTCATTTTATATCGTGTAGAAAATGACATAGTCTCTGAATGCTGACGAATGGCTTTTAAAAATACTAATGTATGTATATAATCATTAATACTAGAAGTTGAAGGTACTATTTTAGTTAACTTTAAAAAAAATTTAAACCGGGTCTATAGCAATAATGGGACAAAGATGTCTAAATATAGAATGAGTATACATTGCAATAGTAAACCTTTACAGAAGTTTTAACAAAAATACACTAAGCAAATATGGTTTTGTTGTAATTACAAAGGCGACCAATGGCACATATTTTGAATTTAATTAATGAGGATAAGGCTGTTTTAGAGGCTATTTTATTTTAATAACCAGCATATTATTGAAAACAATGCACACACTATTATACACATACATGATACAGACAAATTAACCACGCACGCACGCACGCACACACGCACACGCAATAGAAATATTAATGCGACCTTCTCCGTTTGAAATAAACATTATATCCGCAGTTAATGTCACAACGACCGGACAGACTAATAAGGCCAACAACTCAGCAATTAATGAGCAAGGAACGTGTTTATTAGCTCTGTAAATTACTAAGATATGCATGGACGAATTATATATGTCAGGGATGTTATAAGTTGTGAACTTTACCAGTTCCCACCCCATCACACTCCTAGCCATAATTATTCAACAACGAGATAGATGCAGTACCACTTACACGCAACCAGTTTGTGGTATTGTTTGCGTATATCAAAAGACTCCTGGCTTATGATAAAAACCAATATTATATTACTATTATTCAATTAAATTCCATTCCATCAATTTATTTGAGAATATAAAATTCCATATATATATATATATATATATATATATATATATATGAATTATGATACAGTGAAGTATATAATATTCATAACAAATTATAAATTGAGTATTTTCGTTCATCTAGCGCAACAGTTAGAATGATAATAAAACAAACTAGATTGTTGTTTTTGTTGTTATGTTTTTGTTGTTGTTATGTTTTTGTTGTTGTTATGTTTTTGCTGTTGTTATGTTTTTGCTGTTGTTATGTTTTTGCTGTTGTTATGTTTTTGCTGTTGTTATTGGTATTATTCATTGTATTTTATCCACTACATAGTGACAGCCAGATGTTTTACAATCAATCGGAACATATACGTGATATTTTGCAATCGTTAATACGCTAACACAAATTCGATGTACGATATAAAGAGTGCTACTTTTTAAGGATGTAGTACAGCTATTATTTAAGGAATCATATTAATTAGGCGTCCCCCTAAGATCTGTCAACCTTTAGTTAAGATGATCATCCAAAATGAGTCTGTCTGCTGTAGATCTAGAAGATAGTTTATCAAGGAAAACATACCCCCCCCCCACTCCCCGGCATAATATGCTTAACAATATGATGCAATGGTGTAGTTATTGACATTAAACTATTTTAGCTTTTAAGTAAGCAATGATTGGAATCTTTCCGTCAGAACACAGTCTATCTAAGCTGTTTTGTCAACAAGCCGTTAATCGTATATTTACTCTGGTTGCCAGGGAAAAATTGAACGCGTTTATATACTTCATGGCCGTAATCGTGTATTTAAGAAATCGCCATATAATACTTGAGCGAGTAATTTCTTAAAGCAAACAACGTGCTTTTTACCGGTCATATACCTGACTGTGACACAACCATTATGATGTAAGATGTTATCAATGATAACCTTATACGTAATGTGCGGAATCGGTGTCTGGTTACAACAAATATGAGTTTTCTTTTGTTAAGAAGGATAGTAAGTATTGTTGGATTTCTTTGTTGGGTGTTTCTTCTCTTTTTTTTTGGTACACTTTAGGTGCCAGTTAGGTGGCGATACACAAGCCAGTCATGGTTGTGGGCCTAACTGTATAAATTCATGCTGCCACGCTTCAAAAGTCTTTACTGAAATCCCTGACAATAGTTCTGATGTGTTTAGCTTTGTCTGAGTGCACGAACTTAGCGTTTATCATTTAAACTAGGATAGTTTCAAGTATTCCACGACGAGAGCTGAATACTGATTCATGAATACGAATTTAGATTTCCAGCTCGAAAATCTGGACAAAATAATACGATAACTTAATCAAGCATTTTATCAACACATCGTTTTATTGTGCTTTTGAACATCACACAAACGTGACCTGATTATGGACCTGAGGCTTATTGTTCATGGCATAGTTCGGTATGACCTCTCAGTGTACGTCCACAGAGTTAGAACACTTTGCATACATGGCGACGGTTCTTTCTATTGATTTTGTTGTTATTGTTTTCGGGAAATGTTTTCAAACGAAACGTTTCAATTTGTAAAGGTTTTGAGATTTTGCTAAATCTATACGAATTGTAAGTTTACGCAATGGTTGTTAGTTATTATCATTGATCTCTCATTTAATATACTAATATCAAGTTTATAGTTGGGAAAATACATTTGACCAGCGATATTTTAGTATTTTCTTCTCAAACTATAGAAATAGCTCGTACATAAAGCTAATTTGCATCAAACTACAGCGAGAATTGTCACGTCGTTGAAACGAACTGACCGACTCGAATACGACTGCTAGCGTTATTTTATGGTACTGATATTTTGTTCTCTGTACGAAGGATGTACCCATTATCCTGCCACGTTTTATCTCTGTAGCTATTAGCTGCCGTCCAGCAAGTTTTGTAAACTTCTATTGGCGATATACGATTTTCATACGTTTTAACGGAAGTACGTTTTACGTTTAAGGCTACCGGTGTGTTCGTTGGCCTTTGCATTAAGAACAACGCGGACCCATTATCTGTGGGAGGGGGGGGGATGTTCGATGGTAGAAGAGTGTAGTAGTTAGATCGTTTCCTTTACACGATGACTTTCGTCGCTGTTAAATTTGTTATGTTTCGTGTTTCGTTTGATCGTCTAATCTCGATAATTTGCCAACAAGAGAAACAACAATGCCGTATTCAACACAGTTTTACAATACTGCGGGTTCACACACACGGACAGAGAGAGAGAGAGAGAGAGAGAGACAAAACTCATGAATGCAAAATCTGGGGCGATTGGTCAGAGTAGCGAGATTTTATAGTGGCACGTTTATTTCATTGTGTTTATGCATATGCCATCCGATTATTATGTAGCCTGCTGTGAATACGATCCATCTGATATGATATTATTAAAGAGATAATTCTCTTTTTTGCTACTGACTGATGCTTAGTTGATAAAACAAAAAAACAACAATAATTTTATTTGACAATAAACTATTCTTAATTGTGTTCAGATATCTGTCAAAAAGATGTGATGAATATTTTATGAAAATAACGCGTTGCCTCCGACTTGCACGAGCCGTGATGGCTGTTAGTTAGAGCGTAGGACTCGTAATCGAAGGGTAGCTGGTTCGAGGCTCCGTAGCTGCAGTGCTGTCATGTGGCGAATGGTTCACTCGTCCATAAAAATGAGAACGTGATTGCTATGTGTTTGATTAACGCTAATTATGCCTTTAATAGCAGCATGCGTTGAATGCTCCCCTCGGAGTTAAGGTGTGTGCTGGATTGGAACAGGTCTGAATCAGGGATGATAATAATAATACTCTAAAGCCGGATATGGCGCTATATAAATATCACGTATTATTATTTATTATTATTAGCTCACATAACTACGAGATTATTGTTCCAATTTAGCGGAAGTTAGTGTAGGAGGACGCTGTTCTATCATTTTGTTTTTCGACACTAAACACTGACAATGTTCAAGGCCGACTACTTGTGTTGGTCACCATTGTTTTAAGCCTAGAATGAATCATAAATTCGGAAGAACACAGACGGTTTAAACTTGTTTATGATCTGACCTTGACCGTAGTGGTGCTATAACGATCCGGCAAAGGAAAGGACGTTTATCATTGATACGCATATTCCCTCTTTACAGAAGTCGACGATTTTACGCGAGTCATTCATCCCGGCTGCTAAACTAAAGCTTCCTAATCAAATATTTATCAAGGTGTGGAAAGTTGTTGAAACCTCGGATTTGGACCAACACAAATGGCTTAGAGTTGAAGGATGTTAAGAGTTCATAACGGATTGTTGTACGCGTAAAATAATCGGTTCTGTTCAATTGGTTGTAGGACAAATACTCACCGGACTAATACTCACCGGACTAATACTCACCGGACAAATAATCACCGGACTAATACTCAGCGGACAAATAATCACCGGACTAATACTCACCGGACAAATACTCACCGGACAAATACTCACCGGACGAATACTCACCGGAATAATACTCACCGGACTAATACTCACCGGACTAATACTCACTGGACAAATACTCACCGGACAAATACTCAACGGACAAATACTCAACGGACAAATATTCACCGGACTAATACTCACTGGACTAATACTCACCGGACAAATACTCACTAATTAAGCAGGAGAGTAGACAAATTCCCCACCGACAAAAATATTAAACTAAACAAAACATTGAACTAAAACAAATGTCAACAAATATTATATTCCCAATACTACTACTATTATTTTTGTCGATTGACCTCCAATTAAAGCAGTACATTATCAATTAAAATGATTTACTATTGAAATGTAACTGAAGCATTTAGAAGCCACATAAATCAAATGTAATTTGAACTAGATCCAGAAGATTCAAGTTCTTCTTGTTGAAAATTAATTAATTCCTTCATTGAAGCCATGTAATCTTCAGGTTTCTTTATATCATCAATTGCAATGTTTTGTGTTGTCCTTTATAAATTGTATCCATGATTGCAATCATATATTTAGTGCTTCATTCATTGCAATAATTATTCACGATTCACAATGTAAATTTTTCATTTATTTCGTTTATTATTTTTTTCTTGGTGGACATTTGTCCACTCGCCCACTTTATTGGTGAGCATTTGTCCAGTGGACAATTGTACGGTGGGCATTTGCCCGTGCACCTGTTCGGTTATCCGCCAAATCTGACCCGAAACCACGAGTTTGTTTAACTAAATGAACATCCATCCCCAGTCGGCCAGGGCAAACATATCTGGATTTACTAGGATAGATATACTACTAATTAAGTTATGATCCAGTGCCATGATCTAAAATCAGATTGTTTTATGCAGCCCAGCATGACATATTCAGAGATGATCCAGTTTCCAGATCCATCAGGAGGTGTTGATCCAGCGCCAGACTGGTAAAGATCGGATGGCCTAGTTCCAGGTCCAGCAACGCCCTATTTCAGAACCGACTGGTTTTTCCTGACATCAGACGAACTTCGTGTCGATAACACATGGACAGATCATTGTTTGATCTGTAAACATTTGTAACACGTCCCTATTATAAAGGTACACCGGAGTAGGATCTATTGCCAGATATAATGGCTTAATTCGACACGCGAACACACACACACACACACACACATATATATATATATATATATATATATATTAGTAATAATAATAATATTACAATATTATATTTTAAACTGCCAGTGGCTAATGGATGAAACACGGGGCTCTCCGTTAGCTCACTGGTTACAAAAGTATGCTGCAAAGCTCCAAGTTAGAGTTCAAATCGAACCCAAGTACGCGTTTGTGCTATGTTTTCTTATGGAGTTCCGCTTGGCCATATGTCCCAGATGTCACTCACTCACTCACTCACTCACTCACTCACTCACTCACTCACTCACTCACTCACTCACTCACCCACTCACTCACTCACTCACTCACTCACTCACTCACTCACTCACTCACTCACTCACTCACTCACTCACTCACTCACTCACTCACTCACTCACTCACTCACTCACTCACTCACTCACTCACTCACTCACTCACTCACTCACTCACTCACTCACTCACTCACTCACTCACTCACTCACTCACTCACTCACTCACTCACTCTCAAATAAAACAAAACGGAGGCAAATAATTGAATCCAATTGGAACATTGATTATTACACGAAAGTTGATATAAAAATCGATCCCGAATTGTTGAGAATAAGTCAAAGATCCGGTACAGGAATGATATAGATAGGTACAATGATGGTTTGGCTTCATGTTCTCCCGAAAACAGTGTTTCTCTCGTGAAGATAATACAATAATACTGTATTGATCGTATTTCTTATTTGTTTGTATCGGAAAACAGACGAAATGAGGAGCTAACATCTACTGGTAATCGTTTTAGATCAAGAAGATTGAGATGTGTGCGTGGTGGCGTCGGCGGCTGTATTTTGCTTATACGGATCATACGAGATAATATTCTGCTATCACACATGTCCAAACAGAAACATAACTCACTCTCACATTAAACACAGTTACGTGTCATTTATTTATCCAGTGTGCAAGTGCAAATTAAGTCACAATGATGAACACCTATTTAAACTTTTATTATTTGTACACACGTCGTGACATTATAAATAACAAGAACAGTTACATTTGGACGCCTCTTCAAACATTGTTGGCCACGTTATCTAATAAAGAAACTTTGTAGCCCAAATTGATTACGCCGCGGACCCCCCCCGGTAATCATCATTTAGAACATCAACCGTACGCGAGGGAAAAGGGATTTTACGATACAGACATATACACTGTATAATAATACCACAAGCCGAGGTATCTTTGGTTCTGTATGGCATCCAATGGAAATGAATGAGAAACAAAGAACGACAATATAGCGTGTCTTTTATGAACTATCGGCTTAATGATATAAATAACACGACATAGAAGTGATGCATACGTCAATTAACCGACACTAGTCTATTTTTGCACATTGATCTCACAAAGCGTTCGATTTAGTCAGCTGTGTTATTGCGGGTCTGTATAGAAGACGACGAAGATGTCTTTCCTATAGACGTGGTTGCGTTTCTCGTGAGCCAAACGTACGGCTTTCATTATAAAAAGGCGTCGAGGTAAGGTAAACTAACCCAGAAGGAATGTTACATACAACCGATTACATTAGATAAAAATGTCCGCTGGATGCTCTAGCACCCGGTTCATTCAGAGGTTAAAGTATAATATGAGGTGCTTCCAATTTTGTTCACCGCAGTACCGTTTTGTTTAACCCACAACTGCACGAAAGTATACGTCATCATTCTCTAACGATACGAATACATAATTAATACGTCGTGTTTGGGTGATGTAGAAGTACCAACCGAAACGAGTGAGATAATACTCGGTAAATAAAATGCATAAATAACTAGGCACAAACGAGGGTAAGTTGTTTGATAGAGTTCAGGTAGCTAAGGTAATACTCTGGAATCCGTTTATATAATGAGGTTCGAGAAGGTGGGCCACCCAGAACGGTCAATCTGCACATAACATCTGGCGACAGTTGACTGCTGCTGCTTAGAAAATCTAACATAATGTACTTTTATACTGAAATAATAACAAATTTATCTCTCTCTTCTCTCTCTCTCTCTCTCTCTCTCTCTCTCTCTCATATATATATATATATATATATATATATATATATATTGTCATCTATCACACACGCGCGCACGCACACACACACACACACACGTAATGCTAGAAACATTGACCATTCCAGTTCCATACGCTATCGTATTCATCGAGAACACAATCGTCCTTTCAAGTCATCGGGAATGAGTGGTATTTAGAATCTAAAACGGACAGCTTGATGTGGCACTAGAAAGCTCTTACTCGCATGGCTCTCGAGTCATTCTATTTACAAGCGCGGCTACCTCGACATCGTCGCTGGCTCAACGCTTGGAGCAACGCTACAAGCTCAGTCTACTACCCACAGAACCTTAATAGAACACTAACGGGTTACGACGGACAACACGTATTAGAATAATTTAACACGGAGGTGATATAGAGACTCTGTAGGGATACGACTAGACACATCCATTATATAAACATCACTCATTATAAATGGTATCTGAATGCAGCGTCGGCCGTATCATTAATGCAATTGAACTCACACATTCGCTACTCATCCGATCCGATCACCGTTTGCTTAATATACTAAATAGTCTCTTAATTAACATCAAATACACTATACATTAGTGTCACATTAAACATGGTGGAACAAGGCTCTGCACACATTGGCGTATACGTCTATGTATCTGTTTGGAATGGGGTTTGGTGTTGACGAAGGGGGAAGGGATAATGCAAGAATCCTCCTCACCAGACAACTTTCTTGAAGGGGTGTGCATCTCCAAACCATTCTCTCGCGATTACGGCCCATGAACGCACGTATTGTAATCATACAGTAATTAAAACCAATGACGCCTTTACTGAACACATGGTCTCGGATTATCGATATGAAACTGTTACACATAAACACATATATACGAATTCAATAAACCAAAGAGGTCAAACACACTCATCTTTTCATATTATTATCAACCGCGTGATCTCCCCATTCAGGCGTGCATCGGATTAGTCTTTTTTGTGTTTTCATTTACCTTTCTCACCGTGAAAAAAATAATAAAATAAATAAGAAATGATCAACAATAGTTAATTTGTCGTGAGGTAGCGCTTACTGGAACTGAAACAATGGCCACAGAACATTAACATCGTGTCGTGGCGAACGTAATCTTCAACCCGTTGCGAAGACCGGGTTACACCGTTGCGTGAAGTGCAGGTGGTCTTATCGTTTATCATCCACGCAAAGGAGTATTTGTTTGTTTGCCTTTCGTTTCGAGAATGATTCAGAAACACAACTGTTTTATCCTATCTCTTTTTCTAAAGCCATTCAGGGAGGAGGTGCCCGTATGCTGTCATGCTGTGCAACATTTGCTGCCCAATTTGCATCCTCTGTTAATCGCCGTACTCTAAAAACCTGTTTTGAGAAACTTTCCTCTTCGTTTACCGAGGCCAAGAATGTTTGTGTCCTATAGATGCCGGCAGTATTGCCAAACACTCAGTCGGTTTTTCCACGCATAGATAAGCCAGGAATGATGACATTCTCTTGTCCTTCTGTCAGAGATGACCATCTACGCTCTGATTGGCAGATGAAAGAAGTTCTACGGAATGCCTTCTGCACAAATGACTGTTTGATGTTCAACTTCTAACTTCGTTGTCTCCACAATGGTGGACCAGGCCGTTAAGCTATCTTCTTGCCGTGACCCATCACAGTACCTGGCTGGGTACTATTTCCGCACCAATTGTCGTATACTGGGCGAACGATTAATAAATGGCACCCATTTATCACAGTTTTCTTCCTTTGCCTATCAGTTGACATGTCAGTGATCTGAAAGACGAACGCAGCAAGGTTGTTTATTGTAGAAATGGTGGAATTGTGATATTAGACGAAGCAATAGTTTCTAACTATTCTTGGTCTGAATTGAATGAAACGAGGGACAACCAGCAATAAAACGTCTTTAAGGGAAAGGCTCGGTTCTGCCAGGTTCATACATTATTGATAAGTGGGCCTCAACTCCAGCAATAAAACGTGTACACTCACGAATAGAATTAAACATTTATTCTCTTGTGACAGATAGCTTTGAATAATGTAAAACACTGATGTATTCTGGTAATTCTAAATGTATACATTTATTCCAAAATTCCGGAATATAACTACCAAAACATATATGGAGTCGTGACATAATAAACACACAAAATTCCAAACTTAAGACTTATCTGCTTCAGAAGACTTATACATTTTCTTCCTCAGCAAAGCATTTACTATTATTGCTTCATTTTGTTAAAATATTGTTTAAATCACTGTTTATGCTAAATTAATTGTGATTGTATAATGCCTAGAATATATATTGGCTATAAATGAACACGTTATAAGTACGTATGAATGTGCATGGTTATTATTATACTTATTGCGTTAACCATAATATTCTTTAAATGTGTTTGGAATGCTTTAACATTAAAAAAACACCTGTTTTGTTTCCCGAATATTTAGTAGATACATGTGCGTACAGTATGTAGAACTAGTGGCGTACCTGTTCAGTTCAGGAGCAACTGATCAGTATGATGACATTTAATATAAAAATGAGCCATGTTAGTTTGATAGAAAATGGCTCTAATCACACTTTACCTGACATGAGTGGAGACACTGATGATAGCAGCTACTGTGATGACCACGAGGCAGGTCATTATAGAGATCGGTATGACATGATAAAGAGGAGATCGTGACATCTTCAGTTCTGAAGATAACAAGTAGCATAATAATCTAATAAAAGTTTCGTCGCTCCATCCCGCTTCTATTTAAAATGTCTTCATTCACACACACACACACACACGCACACACACACACACACACATATATATATATATATAGAGAGAGAGAGAGTCAATTTTTGATTAGCAATGTTTCGATTAACTCAAATTTCAATTTACCAAATTTCAAACACGTCCCCCAAAGTATAAGCTAAAGTGTGCAAAATATATCTATCATCGAGGAACTTGTCTAATCGTCTTTTAATCTTGTTCCCTCATCAGTCCAG
This sequence comes from Paralvinella palmiformis, assembly GCA_025642065.1. NCBI lineage: Eukaryota > Metazoa > Annelida > Polychaeta > Terebellida > Alvinellidae > Paralvinella > Paralvinella palmiformis. Next base: position 407,482 of record JAODUP010000209.1, on the reverse strand, counting down.
ATAATGCCGGATGGATCGTACTTTAATTATTTTGATCTCTAAAAACTCACCTAATCGGTAATATTCTTCCTCGCTGATTTTTGGCGGTGATGTATCCTTGTCAACTAAAATAATTTAAAACGAAGCACGTAATACAACCACATCAACAAAGAAGATAAGGTCTTCACACCTAAATATCACATATGTTACGTTATGTTTACTCGTTGTCATTTTTCAATTATTGTTAGCAATCGACGTCTTATTCTACATCAAAGTAACCTTGATATATCTCACTAAATACAATTAAGTAAACGCCGAAAATTAGCAACAGAACAACACGTACAGCATTCCTCTTGTATCATGGATCCCCTGCCAAGTGTAAGTTGATGATCTGGACATCTGTAGCAGGAGTGCCGTCCAGTCTCCGGTTGATAGTACCCCATCTCACAAGGGACACAGATAGAATGTCTCACGAGATAATAACTACCCGGACCACACTCGACTGGATCAAGAAACGACGTATAGCATTAACAGGGCGGGGGTTCGTATAAACCGGTCAAAGAATAAGGCCGATTCAAGAAAACAACTTGAATTTGAGACGTACATTAAAGGATGCTTTATGAGCTAACGTGGAAACCTTATTCCTACCACAGTCTCTTCCATTGTTCGATAGCATGGTGTCCCGTGGACAGATGACATCTCTTATCATCACAGTATTGTTCTGTTCGGCTATTATTAGATGGCCGTCATAATTAAGACGTAGTTGACCGGTTGTTGTGGCGTTTATCAGTTTCTCGCCAAGTCGGATCACATCTGTACTCTCTATGACAAAACCGACGCAGTTAATACCAAGCAACGGTTTCGGCCGGGTACATTATGACAGAATACGAATTGTACACTCGATATATGTATGAGATGTGGCAATGGTTAAATCTGGATTCGTGTGTGTGTGTGTGTGTGTGTGTGACATATAAATGTGTGTGTGTGTGTGCGTGTGCGTGCGTGTGTCTGCTAGCATGTCAGTTATATTACAATAAACAAATGCATTATAGTTACAAACCTTTATCCAGTTTTCCATGATATCTAAGAACTACATCAATAGCCAAAAATTCATCATCATGATCATCACTATCATCATTGTTGTTATCTCGAGCCATCATTTCTTTTACTCTGTTGGCATTTAGCCAATCCGCGGCTAATCCCCTTTTTGTTCTGGATCTGTCAGCTGGGCAGTCAAACGATCCCGACCCGGTGGGTGGTATGGTGTCGTTGGCAGTTGGCCCACCGTTTGCCTTACAGCACCTGACGTCCGGATTGTTCAGCGTACAACTGTTTGACCTCACACAGCTCAAGTCTTTGGTTAGATGTTTGGCCTCGTCTTCGACAAGAGACGTCACTTCCGATTGGATCCTGGTCGAGTCACATGCCATCGGGATCAGGGAATGAAACCGATACGTCACACTCTCCGGAAGATGGATCCCTGTTCAAAGAGAGTGGAGTGAACGCGGCTACAAAACTACCACCTACTCGTAGTCGTTGTCCAATAAATAAGTAAGATCAGACATGGGGCCAATTTAATTCCGGAATTAGAATTGATTATTTAAAAAAATGGAATTGGAATTGAGGTTTCCCACAAAAAAATAATTCACAATTAGTTTACCATAAAAAAATTTAATTCAGAAATATTTCTTCCATGACAATATTACTTGGAATATAAACTACTCGGAGTAGGTATTCCAAGTAGGTACTCGGAGTACCTACTCATGGTAAAAAGTAGTAGCCTAAGTAGGTAAAAAAATAGTCGGTAAAAAACTGAATTGAAATTGAGAAATTTGGAATTGGATTTGAAGTGATATTGATCCATTTGATGTGGAATTGGAATTGATCAAATGAAATTGAGTGGAATTAGAATTGACAAATGACCCCATGTCTGTGTGAGACATAAATTCGAGGGAAAGAGAGCTAAAAACGGCAACATCGTGCAAAGTTTAAATTTCAACTCATTTGTCAATAAAGTAATCTTGAACTACGGACGAATACTAACTTGTACAGGCCGGAACGGCACAGCGAGGATTGTCCGGGGTCTCGTGCGGCCAGCGATAGGCCGTACTTCGGCCACAGGCGTACACGGGCAAGACCGGCCCACTGAAAGCGTAACCCCTGGGACAGCTTACCATACACTGGATACCGTCATCGGCTGGCATGAGGCGGCAGTTGATGTTACCTTGGTACGGCCTTCGCAGACGTTTGCACACTGACAGACAAACGTAAGCACCTTAAATAGCTAGTTGAGTGAAGAACAAGGGAAATCATATCAAAGCTGTCATACGAAGGCGCACTAAACGGCTACAGAGAATAATGCGAAGGAGAAAGAAAACAGGATGGCGACAGATAGATAGGTATAGATAGATAGGGATAGATAGATAAATAGATAGATAGATAGATAGATAGATAGATAGATAGATAGATAGATAGATAGATAGATAGATAAATAAATAAATAAATAAATAGAGAGTGAGAGAGAGAGAGAGAGAGAGAGAGAGAGAGAGAGAGAGAGAGAGAGACGAGTAAGACAGCTACGGATACTATTAACAAGACGCCTAAACTTTTCGAGTGAAGATAGCTCATGCCAAAAAGGTCATGATCGTGCAGCTGTGTTTAATTTAATAATCATGAAAATGTAACAGAAAACAACGTATAATGTTCCAAGCCGAAATGTGACATCGAACATAGAACTAACCCTTAAGTACGATAGTGACAAAAGTACGAAATGGCAAAGGATTACTAAATGCCATCACCATATCGGAGCATTAAATGATAGTTCACCGACAACATTTCAGCGACGTTCATACAACATCAAGACAGAAAAACAAAGACGCCGAGAATGATAACCGAATACAGGACATGTATGATGCAATAATTCCTTTGAATCTAATATTTAAATGAACAAGCCGTCCATTGTGTTACAATCTATATCGGATACAGTGTTTTACGCCTTAAAATAGTTCACCAAATTATTGGAACGATGCGTCAAAACTTAGTTTAGATCGATGCTCACCTGGACAGGAATGACGATTGCAGGACTTCTCCTCCTCTGGTGAGCCATTGCATTGTTTACCTTTATCGTTCGGTGGCGGGTTATCGCATGTCCTAAACCGTGACGTCATACCCCCGTCACATGACTTGCTACAGGCTGACCATTCGGACCAATGTCCCCATCCACCGTCCACTAAACGATAACATTAAAGAAAGGGCGATATTAGGCTTATTGCGGATATTGTGGAACACTGAAACTTATCGTAGACTAAACACACACACACACACACACACACACACACACACTAATATATATATATATATATATATAAAACATGGCCGGATTTAGGCTTTAATAGGCCCCTGGGCTAATAGAATTTGTGGCCCCTTCATTGCACAAGGTCGCCCCCCCCCCCCGTGTCTAAAATAATAGATATATTTTTAGATGATGCTTTTAGTGTAAAACATGAAAAACTTTTTAGTATCTCAGATCATATTTTTTTCAAAATTGCACAACTCTTTTTCTTAATTTGTATCTTGTTTTGCACTATTTTGTCTAATTTGTACAATATTGGGCAATTTTGCACTTATTCCATGTCTGTGTTCAATGAAGTGTAAAATTATGCAAAACTATAAACAACTACTGTCCATCAAAAATCTATATGTATATAAAAAAGATACATCAAAATCTAAATAGGGCTCATTCAACAGCTTCATTGAATATAAAATACCTTCTCAATATAATATATATATATATATATATATATATATATATATTATTATTATTATTATTATTATTATTACAAATATACGAAAGAACGTGGATTTGGCGCTATACACACTTCCTGGCTGTTCATGGTATCTGACCCTTACCCAGAATCTATGCTCATAAGTCAGAAGATAGCAATTACGCTACATTGGTCCCCCAATTTATATAAATTGGAAATAGATTCCTTTGCCATTGTGTGTGTGTGTGTGTCTAGTTAGAGAGGGATTTTTATGAGACATATCATCTTTTTAGATATCCCGATGAATCATTCACACTCACAAACACACACATATATATATATATATATATATATATATATAATACCACAAACACGATACGTATCTGTAGTTTACATTATCAGGTGATTGATACATCCACCTTCAATAAGTCTGAGTCACAATTAAGTGTGTATAACTCCTCCAAACCACCCCCGTCTAAAACATGTGCACACACAACTGGATATGACACACGCATCTATAGTGGCATATACCATGTGACAGACACAAGGCATACTTGCATCAATTAATCGCTAAGTATAGCCATGTTTATTCTATGCCTCACAATATTTCTATGTATAGTGCGATGCTGACCTATGTGAATTTGGCAGAATTCGCCGAAGTAATACGGTTTACACTGGCATGTATAAGTTGTCGGTCCTGTAGGTACACAGACGCCTCCTGCCTGACAAGCGTGGCTACTACAGTCATACACAATCTCCTCGCAGTTACGTCCTGAAAGCGAACGGAACCGAACCATTATCATAATGTATCCAAACATTTATTTGTTTTAAAAATAAATCCTATTCAAACCTAATCGCTTCGGCAACAATAACACCAATAATATATAATGTTTTAATGTAGTCCGTCACATTTATTACGAATTTCAATTTCTGTTCAGTTTCGTGATATCAATTTGCCCGGTTTGGTGTTTGGATGAAACATTTTTTAAAACGATGATCTGTTATCAATTGAAATTGTCCCCGGGTTTGTATGTTTATTCCGTGCCGCAAATTGACTGTCCCGTTATTGTATCGGCCGTTACGTAGTTTCAGAATTTGATAGTGGCTGGCTATACAGGGCGTTGTGTAATTTTCTGCAGTTTGTCGATGTGAAGCAGTGTGGGTTCTCTACAAGTGGACACTTACCGCCATAACCGGCTCGGCATTTACACGTGTAACTTGACACACCGTCAGTACACCGTCCGTTATATTGACAAGGATTAGACAAACATTCATCTATATCTGAATAAGAAATAATTGATAAACATCGTCGTTCTAAGTAAATTAAAACATTTATAACACTCTAGCCGACTTAAAATGGATAAAATGTTATTTGAGCCAGGGTCGTGAATGATCAAACAGTTTTAAATCTTAAGTACTTAAAAATTGAATTCAATTCATTCATTCATTCATTGATTCATCATTCATTCAATTATTCGTATAGGTTGGCTTGTGGTATTCCCTACATACATCTAGTATTATTGGGAAACATTATACAAATATTTCTACGACCACAACTCAGATACAAATATGCAATAAGTAAGACACGTCTGGTTGACCTACTGATACGTTTGTTTGTTTTTGTTTTCAATTTCGTTTCTCTTTCCTCTGGCTAAATAGACACACATACCTACACATTGAGATATGCTGGTGGCGCCACGCTGTACTGTGGCGCTGCCTGGTGGACATGGTATACAGGAGAATTCGGCCCAGTGATCCTGGTAATAACCGGGCGAACACAAAACACATCGTTCTAACTCAATGTCGTAATATGTCCCTGCACCACATGGAACTAAAAAAATAAATAAACGCTATTAGATATCTGACATAAGATAGGACTCTGCTTGCACACACACACACACACACACACCCGAGAGAGAGTGTGTGTGTATGTGTATGTGTGTGTGTGTGTGTGTGTGTACTTGACGCGACCTTAAAATTAGCCTGATGAATCGTCCATAAGTTGTTATTCCTTATCATTTTCCGTACCAGTGCGCTTTCACACAAAGTGGTAAATGACATCGGCATACGCTCACAAACTAACACGCACTCACTTGCGCGCACGCACACACACACACACATTCCTGCGGGCACGCACACGTGCACACACACAAATGCACATACACGATGGCACGGAAGCACACGCCCACACATATGCATATATTTATCCAGCTTTGAAAGCGAAACCCTTCGCACGCGGATTAAGTACATAAAACAATGGTTATCTTGTGCTGTTGGCGCAACACTTCCTCGGAGAGTACACACTGTAAAACTAGGATTTCTTCTGTTTGCATTAAGTATTTGATAACACGGCCGTGTTTCCTTGTGCATCGTGACTATATAACATCAAATGCTGGTCGCTGTTATTACCGGGAAGCCATACGGCCTCCAGGACAACAAGCTTTTTGTATCATTAATTCAGTCGACACACGATGATTCGTACCATCTTCCTCGGTACCATCTCTCAGGTGTCATTGTTTAAGTACCAACAACAGATTGTTGTATGCCATAACACAGATGTTATCATCGTTGTTATGATGATACATCTTTTGGTCTCCCGTGGTTGCTAATATCAGTGGCTGGGCGAGGGGAGGATGAGACAGGAGGGAACGGGAATTCATGAAAATGGCTTCGTACCAAAATAAAGAGAGAAAAAAAACACGACAGAATGGTAATACCTGAAAGACAGTTGATAATGGAGTATTTTGGCAGGAATGACATGTCTCTAAGTATGCTATGTCTGTCTGTCTGTCTGTCTGTCTGTCTGTCTGTCTGTCTGTCTGTCTGTCTGTCTGTCTGTCTGTCTGTCTCTACTGTGTATTACCAGTCAAGCTGTTTACATTTTCCATCGTATATTAATCCCTAATATTCTGTTGGTCATCACCGATGTACCACAGCCCTCGATCTATCATAATTTAATATGATCGATGACGATGGAAAATTAAATACCAGACACAATATACTATGCTAAGTTAGAGATTATTGCATAGCATTGGTGCAAGTACGAAGTACGCATAACTGGAATGGAGCAGAGTTCTTCGCTGGTCGATGATGTACACTTTTTTGCAGCATATCCCAGTGACGTGTACGCGTAGTAACAAATCGCCATTTCTTACAAACAACTCAAAAGCTAAATAAAACATCTGCAAATATTCTTCTTCTTCTTGAGATGGTCAGGTAAGCACCACTGGGTGGTGCTTGGTGGTATTCAGGCCGAGAGAGAGAGAGAGAGAGATGTGATTTCATCGACATTGTATTCCCACCATCACCAGACTATTGTCATCGCCAGGCCGGCCTAGACTGACTGTGATCCAGGTGTTTCGATCCAGACAACTCGGCAGAACGCACCGACTGAACCGCGAATTGCCGGGCATCGTTTATATCGGGCGAGAATCGCTTCGCAAAATCCGAATGAAAACCGACTTAAGCGAATGTTGCGATCATTATCTCAATTATTCGTAATAACTTATGGCCCGCGTTGTCATGTTGCGGCTTCTCCAAGTGTATCTGCATTAAAGCGAACTAATCTCCGACCGATCCGTCCCTCGGATATTTATAGATGCGCGTTCGTTTCCACATCTCGCCGCCGCCCCCGAACGATAAAAACAAACCCGCAGCCAGCACGCACACGTCGTGCCCGCGGGCAGCGGAAGACAGGAATGCGGATTACTGCATTAACAAAACAAAAATTACCCCGCCACCCCCACCGATAAAAACACGCCACCGAACACATATGTGTTTTTCTCATGTACATCAGCGGCATATAACAACGTACATGACAACCGGGCCGTGATTAATTACAATCCGGTGTTTCGGGGAACTCTAGCCGAAAGGCATATTACATACAGCCTGGGATAGCGGCCACGTTGGCCTGATACTCCCATGAAGTGGACTGGGTCGCTGAGCCGAGGTCTCCTCCGTCTGGAAGATGGAACGCCCGGGCCGGGCCCAATAATAGACGGGCAGCGATCGGGCAAACGTCGTGCCGCATTTCACGAACTTCCGATAATTCGAAACGAGGCAAACCCGACCTGACTTGACCTGACATTTGATCTTTGACCCTAATGGAATGGCAACTGACGTCGGTTGTATTTTATTACGGTTTGCAATTCTTTTGGATGGCGTCCAGTGCCGAAATGTAACACGTCTTAATCGTGAGGGAGGTGGGATGGGGGGAGGGAGGTTGGGAGAGATTTGTGTTTTTTCATCCTCACCTGTTTACTAAGGTGCCACAAATTGGCTAGCGCGGTATCGTCTGCTTTATAATAAACAAATCTACTCGAGTAGATAAATAAACAGTTACGAACAAGAGCAACAACAATCCAAAAGAGAAATCAAGAGCAAATGGTCTTTCAATTAAACCAGACAGTCCACTTGATGGAGAAGATTGGTATTACGTAACAAATTAATATATTATAATCCGAGAAGTTGATGAAAGCCACGAGCAGGTACATTCCATGGTAACAACTCATACCGGACATGTTTGTGGTAAAGCTAGCAGTCTGACCTAAATAGGCCTAAGAGGAAGTATCATTCACCGATTACAAGCGGAAATACAACAAACAGGTAAACAAATCTTATATTCCGATAATTAAGGCGCATTCCGTCTACGCCCGTGATAAATGATTTGGGATTGCGTTACATGTATGCATCATATTGAATTTAATTCGAAACTAAACACATGGTTTTAACTGAACGAATGTAGTTCTGTGTTAACTACACACAGTAATAATAATAATAATAATAATAATGATAATTCTATGCAAAATATTCGTATGTATTGAGATGTGGCGCTAAAAAATTTGGAAACCATTTCTCCTAAACAGGATGATCTGAATAGTTTAATATTATAGCTCAATTGATCTGGCTGTTTGGAAGCTTTGTTTTCTGTTCTGACAGTGGTATGTGACATCCAGCTGTTGCTAACGTTTACACTGTTAGAGCCCCTGGTTTACAGTTGTGTGAATTGAGCTGCGTCTGGGTTAAATACGTTGTCCAGACCTTTAACAACAGTGATAGGCGCAAAGCATAGAACAACAATCCAACATTTTAAAGTAATACACGACTTCGGCACATTGGAAAGAAGAAGAAGGGAAAAAAACATTACGCGGTACTCTGTCGCGTACGACTAATTGGAATAAATTCTGAATTGTGGTATATTGCTCATTTGTTGTTTTTGCTTGTTATTGTTTTCAATGACATATACATGTATAGCAATCAAGGAAAGTGTTGACACTATAGTTTTCGACCTAAGCCGTTTATAAGAGCCCTTCGACCGCAGCGTGGAATAGAACAGAAGGCTACACTTACCACACAATTTGATAGAAGATTTAAACTGATATCCTATATCACAGATAGCTATCTCGGTATGGTACGCCAAACTGTTGCGCAGTTCCTCAACGTACAAATCTCTCACTTTATGAGTAATACTGAATGACCCAGCAATCACTTGAGTCTCGAATGTGTCGAACATTCCGTAGAGTCTCCGCAACGCGTTGTGGTACTCGTCCGGCCAGTCTCCCGTCGTCTCGGGCACTCTCGTGCCAAAATGAAATAGTACTGGCAGGACGTACTGGACGCCGCGTCTGGAGCGGGCCCGGCCTCCGCCGAAGACTTCGCCGATACTCCGTAGACGACGCGTAGAGCGCCCCGAGCGTCTGGCTGCGACATCACTGGAGTACCGTACACCTCCACGATAGCGCCGGCGACCGAACGCCGTTAGGTGTCGCCGATATCGCTCAAAGTTTGTATCGGTCACATCCCTACAGTGGCTATTCACCTCGTCGACGATACAGTCTCCGGGATTTGTGGCACACACTCCGGTCTCCGAGACCCGTAGCGCCGCCTGAACAGCGGCCTGAAATTTTATTTCTATAGTTCTGAGGTAAGATGAGTTGCTACAGTCGGACGACTTGTAGAGTATCTCGGTTGGTAGCTTTATCTCTTGAGGACGTATTGGCTCTGTATGCGGGGGGGGGGAGATGAAATAAAGCTTTGGTTAGTCGTGCTTGTAAAACATTTGTCTCGTGACGTGAAGATGGTGTATTTATAGCGTGGTATCTAAGAAAACACCGAGGAAATTGAATTTTAAATTATTGATGGCGCATCGTTTCAAGCTCAAATTAAATTCTGGGTGGGTACTTTCAGGAGATAATGACACATCCCAGTTTAGCAAGATGAGGGATAGCGCGTAACAAACGAACAACTCATTGTTCGTGGTCACGATGCAGCAGCTAAAGAATTAGCGCATATTTCTTGTTTCAAACCTTTTCCTTAAATGCCTTTATGTGCGATTTCTTCCAAAGCGCAACATAGGAGGGGGGGGGGGAGTTTTCTGTACGATGCCTGTTTACAAAAGACTTCTACAATAAATTGACAATCCTATATTCATCACTTACTGACGCAGCTAGACACGATGTCGGAGGGCAGCCAGTTTCCGGAGCTGTCGCACACAAACGTGTCTCGGTTAGGTCCAGCATCTCGACCCAGCGTGAATCCTTTGTCACAGTGAAGCTTACAGGACGTCTCGTGACGTCCTGTACCACCGCCTTGAGCTCTGGAGCACAACAGGACACCATTCTGCGGCTGATTCAGAGATCTGCACGGGTTTGCTGCAGCATGAATACAAAAGATAATTAATGTCATTCCAAAAACCCATTCTCTCTATATATATATATATATATATATATATATAGAGAGAGAGAGAGAGAGAGAGAGAGCAGAATGAGTTTATTAAAATTGTGATTTAGTCTGTAAATCCAAATTAGGTCATCAACATTGACATGCTGCATATATGGTTATCGTACAGAATGGAGAAAAGACTGTTAATTGCTAGGTTGCTGTAAAGTTGCTTGTAACTCTTTCCATATTAATTATAATAGTGCGTGCGGTGTTGTAACCGCTAACAGTATTGTTTACAAATGGCCATAATTAAAAGCAGTACAAGTAGTGACAAAAATCGCTATCCCCTTTATCGTTTACCTTTTACGTGTACTGTAAATCGACACACCGCAGTTGCCTTGTCCCCAAATATTGGGTCGAAAGCTGTACAGGTCACGACGTGTACGCCCAACGTAAAATTGTGTCTGTTGTTTTCTCCGAAATGGGAGCACGTGTACGGCGCTTCGTCTCCAGACGCCGTACGGAAGAGAATTCGTGGCTTTTGGATCCCCTTGGGCACTTCCGATGTGGTGATCACGTGATCGGGGGGACAGATTTCCACACGCGGCGGTTGGATTGCTATAAAAGAGGCATTTCATTTACGGGATAATGAATTGGAAGTGCGTTCATTTTAATGTTTTTCATATTTTTCATTACACGATGAATTTAACCATTCTAACATTGAGTTTTGACAATGAAACTCCCTTGGCTAAACGAATAGCGTGCTGCACTCAAGATCTCCAAGTCTTGGGGTCAAATTTAAATATTACTTGTGTCTGTGGGATCCTTCATCCATCAGCGAAAGGGTTTGGACTCATTTCACAAAGTAGTAGCCGCTCCCATTCACTCACTCACTCATGCACTCATCCATTCCCATTCACTCACTCACTCATTCACCACTCACTCACTCAGAGTTTAGAAAGACAGAATTTGTTAGTTATACTTACGTTCACAGACTGGTGTATCAGCAGACCAATGTGTGGATCCAGACTCGGCTGTACAGAAGAGTTTGTCTTTGCCAATCAGCTGGTTACCATGGTGACACATAAACGTACAAAAACTCCCGTAGGCGTGATTGACCGTAGTACAGAACCGTGTACCGTGTATCGGTGTACCAGGATCGGGACAGGTAGTGACTGGTCGGGTAAAGAAGGGATTATTATTATTATTATTATTAATATATGGTATTTATATAATACTTGTGTTGCTTCATGTCAGAGGTATATCTTCAATTGTTGATTTTTTTCATCGTGGCATTAATTGGTCATTTATACGGTAACTACATCATAACAGTAATAATTTCTTGCGTTTTCATTTTTTTATTATTAAATTGAGATGTACAAAACCTATTAGTATTATACTATGTTAATATCTTCATTTGTCGCATGCATCATATATAACGATATTTGGATTTTTGTTAATCATTTGATTTCGAATTTAGAAGAGCAGATATAGCTGTAAATATTACATTAACCTAAGTGGCAATATATATATTAAATAAAACACAAACGAATTAAAAAGGAATTAAAAACTAATGTTGCGGATATATATATATATATATATATATACATATGCTTACTCTGACAGAATGGTACGTCACCAGACCACTGCCCCTCCGCTGTACAGTGTATTGTCTCACTGCCCACTACTTTGTAACCTTGGTAACAGGACAACGTACACATAGATCCATAAACATTACCTGCGTCACAATGAAGACGACCTACATGTGGATTAGGATTGAAGAGACGGTCACACCTGACCACTGGAATATAGACATAACATATATACTGAGAATGGCGTCTTCTCTAAGGTCTTTTTTTGTTGTGAGGTGAAATGCGGCGACAACATAAAACACTGTTCAGGCCGGTGTTGTTGACACAATAGTTAATGTAATCATGTACAAAGGTTTTATATTATCAATTATAAAAATGTCTTCTTTGAATGTTCTAATTTTATTCACTTTCACATTATTCAGTTTGAGGAAGCCAGACGGGTAAATGTATTTACTAAGCTTTATAATGTATTCACTAAGCTTTATGTAGTCTTAGTTTGAGGTGAAGCATGGTATATGGTATACAGTAGTTTACAGCCATCTGACACTGATTCATAATGGCTAAAGACAATTGTTATCTACTGATCACAGACTGAGGTACTTTGTCCAAACAATACCCACAACAATTAGCAAAAATAACTGAATCAATATTTGTAGCGGGTGATTGATTATCTGTGGCTTCGTAGGTCATATTCTGTATATAAATTAATAGTGGAAAACAGATTATTTTCACATCTTCTCTCTTTCAATACAACAAACAAGATGTCGTTCAGGAAGCTAAGTTATCTTAAATTTCAAGTAGTCTAATTTCTGGTGTTTACAGGATTTGTTCAGTAAGCTCTCTGTGTCGTAGTCACGAGTGAGAGATGTTCTAGTCTGGTTAATCATGTTGTTAAGATCTGCCCTGAGAAATTCGAACGTACAAAATATTCCACTGATACACAGTGTTTTGAAAAATAAAATTTAAGATATATCAAACTCAGCGTGTTTGTATTAATTGAATTTTAAGCTCCTCAAATCAGCTCCGTATAGAAATATAAGAAATTGATCAACATTGAGAGAGGGAGATTGATTGATTGATTGGTTTATTTATTAATTGATTGATGAAGCTTACCTGATATCGAAACACTAAAAGAGCAGCTACCGATTATCCCGGCTTCGTCTACTGCTTTATACTGGATCTGATGAAGACCTTCGGAAAATGACTTGGTTACTGTAGCTGATGCTCCGTATATGGGTACTGTCTGATAGACCGCCCTGGAAGTTTACATAGACCATCATCAAACCATTTAACAATAATTCTAAACGTGACATCATCCAACCAATAATATCTGTCATGGTGTTAATAACAACTCCAGAAGTCCAGAAGTGTAACAATAATACCGTGTGGCATGTTTTATCTAATCAGTCAGACATCCTATGTCTGTTATCAGATGTGACAAACTGTTCCTGTAATTCTGGAACATTTCTTTTGTTGAATCACGCCTACTCGTATAATTTTTTTCTTATTATTAAAGAGCGTATAGTTTGTCTGCAATCTTTCTACTGACTCTTGGATAATTCAGTCCCAAACATGGTAATGGCGTCTGTCGAGAGTGATGATAATGATGATTGATGTTTTATGGCCACTTTTGTTCACATGGTAGGCTAAATCGGCTGAGCGACCTCCAAAGGTAATGAAGCGAGGTCAAATATGAAACAACCTTCAGATATGCCCACGCCGAGATTCGAACTCGGATGCTAGTGATCTGTGGTCCAACACGCTACCGCTAGACCACGGAGGCGCCCTAATGACGTCTGCCGAAAGACCAGAATATTTAATTAAATACAGAACTATAGGTCAGGAATTCTCTCGTAAGACGAAGACTGTTAAAACGTAAATATTTAACAAAACCCGAGCACAATTTATTATATTTATCGGAGAATCGGACTTCTCAGAAGTATATACACATATTACGATGATGTGCTGAGCTGAGCCGAGTTGAGAGTTGCTAAGCCTGGATGCTGGTTACATCTGAGACCCATGCCCGAGTGGGCGACCACCTACACATAAGGAACAAATCCCACAAACACGTCTATGTCCCGGATTCGAACCCACAGTCTAGAGGTTTTTAGCGCAGTGTATTAGTCACTGCGCTGTCGGAATGTGCTCATCTTAACCAGAATGATGGGCTTAAATATAAATAGACTAATATGAACATCCCAGAAATGATAACCCAATGGGACACCTGCACGTGTCCAAAATATAATAACACTACACCTTACTAAAGGATGATCGTAAATGAAGCGATGAGTGAGATAAATATCAGCAGATCGTGGGGTGGAATCTCCGTGTTATCTGTGGTTGGCCAGTCAACAACGTGTTGGATAGTTCATCCTTTGATAAAACGTTTCTGGTTTCATTTTTCTATGGGGTAGCACGCTGGCTATATGTGTGAGATCTGATTGGGGACTCACTCACTCACTCACTCACTCACTCACTCACTCACTCACTCACTCACTCACTCACTCACTCACTCACTCACTCACTCACTCACTCACTCACTCACTCACTCACTCACTCACTCACTCACTCACTCACTCACTCACTCACTCACTCACTCACTCACTCACCACTCACCACTCATCACTCCACCACCACCACCACCACTCACCACCACCACCACCACCACCACCACCACCACCACCACCACCACTCACCACCATCACTCACCACTGAATTAAAAAACTATAGACCCATCAGCCTTCTCCCAGCTTTTTCGAAAATATTTGAAAGGATAATGTATAACAAGGTAATGAGCTTCCTCAATAGTAATAATATTCTTTACAAACATTAGTATGGTTTTCGTGAGAAACACTCAACAATTCACCCAATTATACATTTATAAAATCAATGTGCAATAGCTAATAATTCGACTCCTAAGCAAGTTACCTTATCTATTTTCTGCGACCTCTCAAAAGCATTTGATGTTATAAAGACAGACACATTATTAAATAAATTAAATTACTACGGTATTAGGGGAGTCGCCAACAAATGGTTTGCCAGTTATCTTGTGAATAGGAAACAATATGTTCAAATCGGTAAAACGAAGTCAGATATTGAATTCATGAACTGTGGGGTACCACAAGGATCTATACTAGGTCCTTTACTATACCTAATATATGTTAATGATATATCAAAATCCACAAATGCACATATATTATCTTTTGCAGACGACACTTCTTTAATCATTAGTGATACTGATATTTCCACCTTATATCAAAGGCAAATGTAGAAATGAATAACTTATTTGAATGGTTTGTGCAAATGGTCTCTCGCTAAATAAAAACAAAACAAAATATATGGTTTTCAAAGGTGGTACAAAAATTAGGATTTTAACATCTTGGACATTTCAGTTGGTGGTACTCATTTAGAGCAAATTGGTTCTCAATTCCAAGAAAAAAAACACCAAATTTCTTGGTGTCTTTCTGGACGAGACTCTTTCATGGAAATATCATTTGATTTACGTGAAAAATAAGATTTCTCGGGCCTTATATGGCATAAAACAAGTAAAGAAATTCCTACCAAAAAATAGTCTGAAACCTTTATACCTGGCTCTCATACAACCATATATCTCATATGCTTTACTAATTTGGGGGAACGCCAATTCATCAATCCTTCAGAAAAGAGCTATTTGTATTATTAATAATGCGGGTTATAACAATCATACCGATCCCTTATTCAAAAATTGTGAAATCTTAAAATTAAGTGACGACTTTATTAACAAGAGACTTCCTATATCCTTTGATGGCCTATTCTGTCTAAATTCTGAGGTACAGGAAAATACGCGTGACAAGGCAATCTAGTCATATGCATGTACCTCGATGTAACTCTGCACTATCCAGTAAGTTGCCGTTAGTCAATTTTCCCATTATATGGAACAATTGGAATAGTATCATTTCCACTTGTAATTCAAGATCAAAAACTAAGAAAACCCTGAAAAGTTACATCTTAGCCACTTACTCAGCATCTGTAAAATGCAACAACCCTTATTGTTGTCAATGCACACATGTCTAGGTAATTATATGATTCCTTGGTACCTGGTCCACATACTTCCAATACACACACGACCAGACTTGCAAATACACAAACGGCGTTTCATTGAGCTGACTATTATTAGCTATGATTGTTCGGGGCCAATGGGAAGACAGCTTCGGCTACATTGGTCTCCCAATTTCTTTATATGTAATATACTTGTAAAATTGCATTATGTATACGTTATTTGATATTGAAATTGGAAATAAATACTACTATCACTCACCACCATCCACCACTCACCACTCACCACTCACCACCACTCACCACCACCACTCACTCACCACTCCACTCACCACCACTCACCACCACCACTCACTCACCACCACCACCACCACCCCACTCACTCACTCACTCACTCACTCACTCACTCACTCACTCACTCACTCACTCACTCACTCACTCACTCACTCACTCACTCACTCACTCACTCACTCACTCACTCACTCACTCACTCACTCACCACTCACTCACTCACTCACTCACTCACTCACTCACTCACTCACTCACTCACTCACTCATATAAATGGCATTATGATAAGACTTACTTTATTGGATGAGTTGATTCAATGCGGAAGTCATCCCGTTGCCAAGTAACTGTAGTTGAAGTGGTACGTCTTTGCGCTGTCCTAACAATATCTTGTGGGCAAGTGATTCTCACCGCAGCTAAACAACATCAATATACATCGATGATAAATAGATTAACAACAACAGCAGCAACAACAACAATAACATTAATAACAAAAGTAACAACAACAACAAGGATAACAACAATAACAAGGACAACAAAACCAAGAAATTTCTCTACTAATTCGAACACCTCCAATTATCAAGACGTCTTTAATACGGTGACATCGCGTTATTGATGACACGTTCATTTATTATTTAAAGTTAATTGGTGTTCTGTAGGGATACTGATTTAAATACTTACAGCTGTGTATAGATTCGGTGTCTGGAAGAACAAATAAAATAGGATTATTTATCAGCATCAGAGGGATTTGTCTTAATCTGGGATTCTGGAGAAATTAATTAAATAACAAAATCGATGCCGATTAAAACGACAGATACTGCCATTGTATTCGTAATGAATGGCCACCTTCCACTCACATCCTATCTTGAAATTGAAAACGAAAATCGTGTATGTGTATATATATATATATATATATATATATATATATATATAATATATATAGAGAGAGAGAGAGAGAGAGGGGGGGGGACGAGAGAGGGGGGAGTGATCCAAAATTGACTGCATCAATCATTTAGTGATCATCATCATCTTCAGCATCACCATCATCATCATCATCTGTGATTGTGGGCAAAACAAGATCCAATCAACTAATGCCTTCCCCTGTTGGATGCCGATAGATAATTGTCTGTCCCCGGGCGCTTCTTTATTTGGCCGCCGAATAACGAATTACTGTACAGAGAAGGCTATTACGAAACGCAATGTAATTGTGGTTATAATTACGTAATACTGAAACCATCGAGACTCCGGTCTTTATCCTCAGTCCTCACACACCGCCTTAATGTGGCTTGTTACCGAACAAATATAGCCCTCGCAGTAGGAGTCGGCCGCCGATGGAAGTTCGTAGAAGAGCAATATTACGTTATTCCTAAGAACTTTCGGCGCGCCGCGATCGACCAACATCAAAGGGGATCCCATAAGACGCGATGCAGTCGACGACAGAACACAAAAGAGTCGGAATAAACACCGTTTTCACGCCCGTCACCGAGATTAAACACGCAAACGTGCAAACACAACAGGTTAGCGCTGCTAAGCACAAAGAACGCCATTAAACAGTGCGACAACAAGTTTTCTTCTCGATTTAGACACAAAGAACGTTCTGTTCTACTGAGTCAAAGGCTCTCTGCTACTTGTTTCGAATACGCCGCTGAATGCTCCTCATCGCCGCGCTTCGGTGAGATTGATATATGAAACAAGCTAGTTAACAGTAAAATATACAATGCATCTCCTGCAACTGCGAGCTTATAATTTATATTTTGTCATATGCTCAGTGAAGGTTTGCGTAATTTGAAGGCGTGTATGTGTGTGTGTGTGTGTGTGTGTGTGTGTGTGTGTGTGTGTGTGTGTGTGTGTGTGTGTGTGTGTGTGTGTAATGCATTGTACGTGAACTGTCTTTTTATGTTACTGATTAATTGTACGTGTATGAATTTATAAGTGGGTTACTAACAATATTGTTCTATAACCTCTAAACGTCTGAATGTATACTATAAGAAAGTTATCTTATGCTAATAAGGGCTATATTATTATTATTAGTAGTAGTAGTAGTAGTAGTAGATTATCATTATAGCGACTTTTGGAATTATAAGCAAAGATGAAGGTTATCCAATGACACAGAAGTTATTGTTGGCAATAATGAATGATCCAGGAATTAGCTGAGTATAATTAGCCAATGGCCAGAAGCTCACTAATGATAATTATATTACGATCTAAGAGATTAGCTTCTACTAATTCCTGTCACATTACATCGTGTATCATCGTTCTGTTTGTTATAACATAAGATAACGTTATCGAATTGGTACAATCTCCTTATCGAGTTTCTTCCACCGACACCACCACCAAGACCATCACCAAGACCACCATCACCGAGACCAACATCACCAAGACCATCACCAAGACCACCATCACCGAGACCACCATCACCAAGACCATCACCAAGACCACCATTACCGAGATCACCACCACCAAGACCATCACCAAGAACATCACCACCAACACCATGCAGAACCAGCAGCACCAGCACTAGGACCAGCAGAACCAGCAGTACGCTTTGAATGAATGTATCTGTTTTCTTCTTCTTCACATTTTGTCTTTAATCCGGTTATCTAGCGATAATGACATTGATATAGAGCTCCTTTGATTCCGCTAATGAAATAATCCATCTGACACGACAAAAAACCCGATGACGACCTCCCGTTACGGGGAGTTCGTTGTCGTGGTTCCTGGTCATGAAATTAACCAGACAGGTTCGGCATATCGCAGCACCGTCCACGGCCGGCTTCGGGCACTAGAAAAAATCGAGCCCAAAACAATCGGTGCTAATTTAGATAGCGGCGCTTCGTACATAACCGTAAACAAAGCCCAACCGGCGATCATAAACGCCGACCTATATCGCTCCGGTCGCCCGTAGGACGGCACCTGGCGTTCGAAGTGGCCGGGCCTCAACCTCGCCGATCCGGACCGAGCGAGGAGTTTTAGTGTTATATAGGGCGATCTTATCTGGCAACCGAAAAACGAGCCCCCAGTCAAAATATTACTTTCTCGTCGAGGTCCTCTTCAAAGCCGCTCATCCCGAAACAATAATTGCGCCGACGAACGGGATCCGGAGCGAGCCGGAGCACGTGACGGCTGTCCATCAGGCATCACTCTCCGGCCGCCACTTAACCACAACGTCGATAGGTCGAGAAAATGCGACATTAATCAGTCGGATCGCTTTGATCTGGATACAGAAGTCCGCGAAGAGTGGCCATCTCGTCGGGCCGAAATAATGGCGGTGAGCCATCAGCGGGCAGGCATCGGCAGACAGCTCGTGCCGACATCGGGCCGAATACTGCGAACACGATCACCCGACTGGCCGACCTACTCTAGGGGAGGGGCACCGGTCCGGAAAAACACACCGCGGCGTGAAAATATACGACGGACGTTTATCTTGCGGGGTACACTTCGAGCAACTCGTATTGTGTCTGGTGCCAGTGATGTGTATATCAACATTTAAAAAGGGCTTTCAATCTCAAGAGTAGGTCACCAACGTAGTGTTTAGGGCCCGAGCGGAGTTTCGAAGTATGGCCTGGCTTCTCGGTGGCTCATTTTATAAAAACTACATCAAAAGGGGACTGACATCATTACGATACCGTATCACTGATAAACGTTTGTAAATATTACGTTCGGATTGGCGGAACTTTAATGGCGAAAACTATCGGCCCGACGTCATGTCGACCAAAACCCGCAGCTCGGAGTCTGGTTTCTGTCCAGGCAAACTCGTTCTCGCCGTCTTCTAGGTCTTCGGGGAATAATTCGGTCCTGGCTGATTTCGCCACCGTCTTTATTGCATTCATCGCTGGCTCATTCGGTAGGAGAAACTAATCACACGATGCCGACTCCGGACGAATCCGGACGTGAGGCTGAAATTGTCCGGAATTCGATACGGACTCCGTGTGCGGCGTGTTATTAATGTCGACATTCGGCGGCTGTCGCGTTCTGGATCTCGGATTGAGTTCGCTCGCTAGGACCTGATAGTATTCCGGAATTGATAAGGCCAGATCCTGACAGGCGTTCGTAAGTAAGGAGACGCAAGACGCCACGAGATGTCAAACATCTGTCGATAGATCTGTCCTGTGACGAAGGCTTTATCGTAATTTTGACGTCATATCATCACGTGGTATCTGTCCGCCCTCAGATACGGCTGCCTATCGTTGGGCAATTTTTGTTCAGCACAAAGCGGCCGGTACCAGAGTTCGCCGGAAACTGATCTTTTCATATCTATCCCGATAACTCCGTGATGCAGCGGGTAACGTGCTGCACTACAGATTTCCAGGTCACGAATTCGAATCCTGATGTTTTTCCGCGGAATGGCTTATTCAACAATAAGAGGTTACGGCCTTTCATCTTCCTTGGGTGTAGCCTCTCGACTGCGTGTTCCAGATGGGAATAACTCAGAATCCAGCATTATTTTATAAGCGGCTTTGACATTGACAATTAAGTATAATAAAAAAATTAATAATAATAATAATTGACTAAATGACAGATATAAACCCGGCTCACTAGCTAGACACAGATGGGGGGGGGGTTTCATTCAGTATTTTTCTACGAAAATAAATAAAATTACAATTTCTCATAGATCACATATTGAGGAGAGAAAAGTCGTTTGGCTGAACGACTAGCTCGCCCACCTATAGGGACATGGCCATGGATCAAACGAACCCCCGATCTCCCAAACCCCATGACCGCGAGCAGTGGAGACCTACGCCCTACTGACTCGGCCACGGAGGAGGCGAAAGTGAGCCGAAAAGCGAAACATTATACCTTGAACGTCGTCGGCGCGCGATATCAGATGTTCAAATTATACAACGCGTGAATTAAAAAAGTGCCACTTCATTAGGAGTAAGTGTTTCGTCCTAAGTTCGCTCAGAATTCGTTTTCCAGCCCAGCGTCGAGCATAAAGATTTACCATCAGCTGAAGGCTACTGCACCAAAAATAGAAGGCCTTCTTCTATCTTCTGATGAATTTTCTTTCGATGCTACGTTTTTATGCGCAAGTGCTAATAGAGAGAGAGAGATGCTTCGTTGGTGGCGTATGTTTGTGGTTAGGGGAAGGGCCACTTTGTGTCTGCTGGCAATAACAACAAGGCGCTCACCTTGAACAATCCAACCGGAAGTGGTTTTATTGTCTGACCGTTTTATTTTATATCCCGGTCTGCTAAGCCGAGGTCCAGAATTTCGGTGTTGCTATTCAGGAATAGCTTATCGCTTTATTTCGTTTCCGTTGGCGAGTTTTTCTCTTCCCGACGTACAGCGATTTAGTTCAGTAACCGGTAGGTTCTTCAATAAAATGCTTTTTGTGTGTGCTTTAACAGTCTATAGGAATAGGCCCTCCCCCCTATATATATATATATATAATAGGACCTCCCCCATATATATATATATATATATATATATATATATATATAAGCAGAAGAGTATAGTAAGGCTTTTCTTTTTAAAGGTATTCTTATTTTTCGTTTTGTTTACAACTAGCGTGTTTCTTCTTTGGGGTGGATTCGCGAAATTCGGAAGGAAAGTTTTTTAAACCACGACGAATGGAAATACACACACACACAGAAAGAGAGATAGAGAGTGTGTGTGTGTGTGTGTGTGTGTGGAAGTGGTTCAAATTTGCGTATAAAGAAAGAAAAAAACAATTTGGTAGAATGACTAGTAAATGATGCGTTTATAGGTGGCTGAAGTATGACAAGCATCTAATATATAAGAGAGAGAGAGAGAGAGAGAGAGATAGAACGGCAGCGGCAGCATCTAAGCTTATGGATATAGATCCCGGCGTATGTATGGATGATTCATGTGCCCTGTACACACGAACATTGATGATTCATATATGCTACATGGGCTTTTAGATGACTCACTTGGGCTAGACACGTGTATTATTGACATCCGATTTGTGGGCATCCGACCTGGAAGATGGCATAAATTACCCCCCCCCCCCCTATCGAGCGATCGATCAAAATAACTCGACACCACACACGATAAACGGGTAGAAATTAGAATAAAAAGAAAAACCCGCTCGCGTTGAATCAAAATAACTTCACATCTCGTACGATGAATCAAAATCATTTCGCATCCCGTGATAGATTGCAGTCACTTCGCTGATCACGACCAATCAAAATAACTGCACATCTCACGCCATGGTTCAAAACAGTTCCGCCATCAGGCGATAGATCCATAGTAAGACGAATCGATCGGACGTTTTCCGACCGGGACACGGGATTAGCGGCTCGAACCACAACAACGGAAATGGAAACGATTAAAGATCTAAATAAAACGACAACAACAACAACAATTCCGGAACACTCCAGATGAGGCGGTGGACCGGTGGGGGGGGGGGGGGACGAGGGAGTAGGAGGCGGCGTTTGACAGCCAGACATCTGACATAAATAACAAATATTTCTGACACGTAGATTTATTGCCAAGTAAGGCGACACCAATCCTGGTTAACGTCAACAACACGATCCCTGGACCAGCAAGTACCACGACAGCCTCATGTCGCCCGCCCAAAGACCGACGGCTGGCTTCGGGAACCGATCCTGGACTACTAATGACGATGGGGGAGAACGGCAATTCATCAATTATTTATTCCAAAAAAGAGATATACGCCGTAAATTCTGGATACTTGCCGTGTCCGTGCGCGTTTGTTGTGTGTCTCTGTGTGTGTGTGTGTTTGTGCACCTGCTCGCCGGACGGTGGAGTTCCAGTTTCGTCGGTGCCATTCAATTATTAAACCGTTGTCTCGGCTCTGATCCAGACCATCTACGTCACCACGGCTGGTGACTTAACCCCCTGGTTCTCGTATCTCGGTGCCGCTTCGATACTGGACATGGCGATGTTTGCTCCAGGGTCGGTTATAAAACAGTCGCCAATCCCGATGACGACGACATGTTGGCCGGATTGCGGTCTCGTTCTCCGTGTCGAACATTCTCGACTGACGACGATTTGACAGGTGGAAGAGAATAATTTATGGATACCGTCGGCTGGTCGGACCTTCTATTTACCACACAATAAACGTCTGGTCGTGTTCGGACGTGACCTTTACACGTCATTCGGCCGACGGGTCATTGTGTCATAGAACGGGTCACTTTGATGTGTCTCCTGGATGTCTGGCGATCCAGCCCCGTGACTTGTGCCATTCGCCCGTTAAAAAGAGCCACACGTACAGGATGTTTCAACTTGGCTATATAAAGCCAAAACATTTTATTGGTGAGGGGATGGAATGTCATGTATAGGATTATGTTCCTAAGGATATAATAATTATATATTCTGAAGATTTTTTAAATCGTTCCGGCCGCCATATCCACTTACATATTTATGAGCTACGCACGCACGCACGCACGCACACACGCACGCACGCACACGCACACACACACACACACATATGATCTTGTCATCGCTGAGAAGGCCCCTTAATTGTGCACTACCAGTTAATCTTTAAATAGCATCTTGTGTATTATCTTCTTTTCCTCGGCGCTTTATTGTAAAACATTTAAGCTCGTTTCTGCGTCGTAACAAATTACGACTTCAGCCGTTCATAATGAAATATTGTTGACTTTAGGGGCCCATGGTGTACACTTCCATCCTGTAGGAAGATGACGTCATATGCGAGATGTCTCCCTGGCTGACCTGATTTGCATAAGGACATAAATAAAAGGTCCCAAACCGGAAGTGAAAGCAAGACGTCAGTGTAAATAAGGATTACTCCCGAGTAGGAGCAAACGGGCCAAATTTGAAGGATACAGGCGTAGTAGATTGTGGCAAATATTTTGTATATATATATATATATATATATATATATATATATATATATATATATATATATATATATATATATTTAATTATATATATATATATATATATATATAATACTAAATTTTATATATATCACAGAGAACAAATAAAAATTAATTATATTATTCTGTTTATGTCACTTTAATTACGATGCCTGCCTGTTGCATTAATTTCAGCTGTTTCCAGCCGATAAACTAGATATATTTATATAAACAGCAGATAACCAAGACAGAGAGTTCCGAGTTAATCTCATCTCATTTTGCCCGATGACGTAATGTTCGCCAGATATTTCGTTCTGATCGATGTCAATGGTCGGCCTCTCGTAATTAGAAAGAAGAAAAAACCCAACCCAGCCGCCGTCGTCGTTCAAATCGAGCAACAAACGGAGATCGGGCCGATTGCGCGAGACGCTGAGGCGAAACTGCGTCGAATCCGTAATTAAACTCATAAATTGTGATAAATCGTTGTCGACTGTCGCTGGATTTGGACGTATTCGTAGGGCGCTTGGGTCGTCATCTAAGGAGAAAAAATATCGACTGAGGGAAGGTAGAAAAAACGTCCCACCCCCCGCCGCCGCCTCAAAAACATCGCTCACTTCAAACATATAATTAAATCCTGGAGCGACAACACACACACACACACACACACACAAGAGAGAGAGAGAGAGAGAGAGAGGTGTAACAATAGTCGCATAGTTTTAAAAACTCTGTCTGGGAGCAAAACAACAAAAGAACGAGGAAGGATAGCCGGCCCACAGCTAACTTCTAAGTAATGGTGGCACTTTCATAAACAACCTGTTACATAGCAGCCTGTGGGTGGTGTACACAGGTCTGAACGATCAAAATAGATGGAACACCAAGTGAGATACCGACCAGCCAGACGGCTCGGCAACGAGAGAGAGACAGCTAGCCGGCCAGACAGCCAGACATCCAGGCAGCTTAGACAGACAGCTAGTCAGACAGTTCGGCAATCGTACAGTGACAACTGGTTAGCAAGACAACCAGTCAGCTGGACAACCAGCGAGACAACTAGCCGGTACGGGTCATCAGCCAGAGAGGCAAATAACTAGCAATGCATCCAGACAATTGGGCAACTAGAAAGACAACTAGTCAAGGAGACAGCTGGGCAGCCAGACAGACAACTTTCCGGATAACCAAACAACTGGGAAACCCGAAAGATTACAAACCAAACAAATATATGGATTGTTAGAGAGAGAGAGAGAGAGAGAGAGAGAGAGAGAGATGTAGCAAGTAAGACAACCAGACAACTGGGCAACCCGAAAGACAACAAATTAAACAGACATCTGGACTGCTAGAGAGACAGCTAGATAGTAAGACAACCAGACAAATAGACAGCCAGAAGGACAACAAACCCACAAGACAAAGTAGTCCGCTGTTGTCTAATAAGAAGAGTTATCTAAATCATTAACGAACCAGCCAAGCCAACCAGCCAAAAGAACCAACCAAACCAACCTGCCAAAAGAACCAGCCAAACCAACCAGTCAAAAGAACCAACCAAACCAACCAGCCAAACCAACCAGCCAAAAGAACCAGCCAAACCAACCAGTCAAAAGAACCAACCAAACCAACCAGCCAAACCAACCAGCCAAAAGAACCAGCCAAACCAACCAGTCAAAAGAACCAACCAAACCAACCAGCCAAAAGAACCAACCAAACCAACCAGCCAAAAGAACCAACCAAACCAACCAGTCAAACGAACCAGCCAAACCAACCAGCCAAAAGAACCAGCCAAACCAACCAGTCAAAAGAACCAACCAAACCAACCAGCCAAACCAACCAGCCAAAAGAACCAGCCAAACCAACCAGTCAAAAGAACCAACCAAACCAACCAGCCAAACCAACCAGCCAAAAGAACCAGCCAAACCAACCAGTCAAAAGAACCAACCAAACCAACCAGCCAAAAGAACCAACCAAACCAACCAGCCAAAAGAACCAACCAAACCAACCAGTCAAACGAACCAGCCAAACCAACCAGTCAAACGAACCAACCAAACCAACCAGCCAAACCAACCAGCCAAAAGAACCAGCCAAAAGAACCAGCCAAACCAACCAGCCAATCAATGAGTCAATTCATCAATCATTCAATCAACTACTCATTTACTATTTACTACTACTACTACTACTATTACTACTATTGCTAATAATAATAATAATAATAATAATAATAATAATAATAATAATAATAATAATGGAGACTTAATAATATTATAAATAGTAGAATCCATTCAAAGATGATGTAATGCCTTCAATAGCCGAGTCGTTACAGCACAACAAACGTTATGCTTTGGTTCAAATCCCAGTAATACCTGTATTAATGAGGTGTTTCCATAAGTAGTAGCCAATATACCATATGTCCTATATGTGACCAGAGTATTTACTCGCTAACTTCTGGGCTACTGTTAATTGAAGTTACACAGTAACACACGCTCTACCTCTGGACACTTAAAGAAGTCTCACGTTAAAATGATACTAATACAAAATTTAAACAAAAACCTATAAAAAACACAATCCACAAACTATTCAATCAGTCAAACAACCAGCCAAACATCCAGCCAGCAGCCAGCCAACAGTCAGCCAACAGATCGACTGAACAAATCCGCTCACTCACTCATCAACTAACCCAGCCATCCTCCGAACTCCCCAGGGGTAGGGCCCCTACCCATAACACCGACGGGCAGGTAATGAACGCCTACAGCCGTCCGTACATCGCTAGAAAATACCGCGAAGCCAACCCACGGAGAGAGTATCGTACCTCATCGCTCTCGTAACATTACTCCAGCAGAGGGGCCAATTCGGACCGGCAATTAAGACACACCTTTATAAACTTGGCGCGATCCGGTTACAGTGAACTATTTTAACGGCTTTATCTAAATTAATCTTGGTTTGTTTTTCCATCCGGATCTGGCGTTGTCGGGTTAGAAGTCGACGGTTCGCTTTTTCCGATTTTGAAGGGCGTCCCGGCCAGAACTCGACGCCCCGAAAGAGAGCCGAGATTACGTGATTCGCGGGCCGGACCGTCCGAATGGTGCCCTCTACCCGGAGGCTAACTCGTACACGGCGCAAGATAATCCGGAAAGATGTTAAACAAAGCCGTAATTAGTCACCGTATCCGGACGGGCGAAAACACATCGCACCTGTAGCATTCGAGTACCGGGGAACGTCGTTCGGTACGGCGTCGCTTCCGGACATCCACCCCCGCGCCCTGCAAAACCTGGAAATTTAGGGAAACAATAGATAGCTCGCCATCTGGTGGAGTTTTAGCAAACTAAATATTTTAATGTTCCTTTACGTTTTATGATGGAATAATATTATGGGACAATAATGTTGTTTTAGACAGATAACGTTTATCTGAAGGTTAATCTTATCTCTGCTGACGAAATATAAAGATGACGAAAGTTGTTAATCGTCAACTTCCGGTCTATTTATTATTTTGTTTAACGTTGCCATAGTATCGATATATATTTTTTTTTAGAAGATGGCAGGTATCTATTTATCGATTTAAAGTCTGAAACCAGCTCCGCCGTTCTAAGGAATTTGTGTTCTGCCACAGTCTAAGACCTTCGCTTGTTAGTAAAATGTGCCCTTCTGTGGGATGTTCCTGTACCATATTCCGCACCATCGTCGGCTCCCTGGGGTGAATCTCGTTTCTTGCTACCAGCTACAGGTTACAGACACATAATCCACAATCTTTCATGAGCACGTGAAATATTAGTAGCGAGTTGATGGACTCGAACCTATGATATTTATATGAGAGTCATGGTAAACAAAGTTATACTCTTGAGGTGTGAAGACAATGGATGATCTATCAGCTGTGCATGGTGTTTGTTGATACTGTTGTTGATGCTGTTGATGCGGTTGTTGTTGCTAGGAAGTTTCTTAATTGGGGGGGGGATTTCAGCATCAGTTGTTGGCGGTCATTCCCTACCCGTGTACCAAACGGCCGGGTAGGAAAATCTCGCTTAATATTTCTCGGCTAGCAAAACCTATGCAGGTCAGCAGGCGGGTTAAACAGATTGTTCCGAGTGTCGAATGATCGGTGGTCGAATTTTTGGCTGGGCCTTATCTCCTCGAGAGATGTATACGCCACCTTGACGGATGATTATCCGTCGTCGACGGATTTATCTTCATTTCGTCCTCGTTTTTATCGGCATTACAGTCGCCGAACGTGCGCCACGAACGACAGCCCGGCACATATCTCTAATATTTACGCCCGTAAACAGATTGCTCATCGGGCTTTATTCCGCCCGCACCGCCGACGGCATAACCGATGCAACGCACCGACGGTATAAGCGATGCAATGCCTCTGCGCCGCCGCCGCCGCCGAAACGAGGCCGCCGGGACGCGTGCGAAATTAATGAAACGCGTTCGAATCGCTCGGTAACATCTTCGCCGCGTCACAAAGGACCGCCGTGAGAATTGCTCCGTGCTGTTTACGCATTGTCCCCCTCTCCCCCCGAATCTCTTCTCGTCACGTGTTTATTTAACACGGAACCGAGGCCGATACCGAGAAACATCTAACGAGAAAGCTACTCGCCACAATGGCGGAGAAAGGACAAACCGAATAACAACAACTGACTTAAAATGCCATAAAGCACACGACTGAGGCAATGGAGTACCCCCGAGAGCCGACTCAATAAGCACAGCCCGAAGCCATATGCTTGGCCCAAGTGTGTAAGTCCCCCCGCACTCTCTCTCTCTCTCTCTCTCTCTCTTATATATATATATATATATATATATATATATATATAATTTCAATTTAGTCGTAATTTATTCACCTGCCTAACACATCGTCCGTTGCCCATAAAATACCAAAAGTGGCACCTTCTCCTGGTCAACCACAGACCAAAAACTCGCCATAACGTACACCATCCCGATGAAATACGGACCGGACCGGACCGACTTTCGAACGCCTTAGGGCTGATTTGCTAACGAACGTAATTTGTTCGGCGTTTCCTCGACCGCAACTCTCGCACTAAACGATGAATTGGCCGCGAACGGCACACCTTATAAGGTGTGCGATTAAGGAAATGGAGACGAAGCTCTCCATTACCAGCAGTTTTATTACAACATTACGGACATTACAAACGACTTGTTGCGTGAATGGTGTCTTAAGAAGAAAAAAAGTCGGGGTTAGCCAACAATGCACCGAACTCCATTCTGTCGGTTTGGCGTTGAGAACTGCCGCCGGAAGTGCATCGGAACCTGTTTTTGCTTCGCCCGACCAGCGCGTACCTACGGGTGTGGGTGGGTGTATCTCGTCCACTCGGCCCCGGTACCACTCCGGACTGGCAGCGATATTAAAATTATACCCGTGTAGCCCTTATCTGGCCGTTTTCGACAATTAGCTGCGGATTATCGCTCATTAGACGAAACATGGAACGGTTTTGCGCGAGATGTAATGCGCTGTTTTCGTTTTCGCGCATGCGCGTCTGCCGACTGCCGACGTCGCGCACCGTTCGTGGCGTTGCGATTACGCCAACGATTTCAGGAAATGTTAAAGCCCCCTATCCCAAATAACGTGCCGCGGTATTAACTATGTGATGATGTATCGTTCGAACGACGCGGAGACTGCCTCCAGAAGTCAGGGCTATCTCTCACAACACTTCATCTGGTAAAAAACTACACGTTAACATATAAATTAGCCATTAAGTCACCGCATGAAAGATATTATATCCGAATGAAACTATCACAAGCCAGATACTCTCACGTACCTGAGTCATAATTATTCTAGAATAGATGGTAGATATCGAGTACCAGGAACTGAACATCAACGGTACCTATAATTACAATAGTTAAGACAGTATCATATTACAGTCACCTTGACACAGTTATGAACGCAGTCTGGAGTGTTTTCATCGCCAGAATCCGGTCTCAACAGCGACTTAACCTAAAACATTCGATTTATCTGATCATATTTATAACTGGGTTACATTTTTGCCGCCTTCCGGGATATATGTACGATTCATCTGGATCTAAGTAAGCCGTGCACCGAACGTGACTGGGCAGCCAGCCAACGAGCCAGATATCTGGCCAGCCAATCAGACAATTGGCAAGCTAGCCCACTTGAAAACCAGCGATCGGTGGTTCAACTGGACAGCCAGCCAGCCGGCCAGCCCCGGAAACCAGCAGCCAACCAGCCAGCTGAACAGATACACAGCTGCACAATAGATATCCAGCCGACCAGCTGGGAAACATGTAATTCAGCCAGACATCCAGCTGGACACTAGGCATCCAGACGACTTGCTCGGAAGCTGACACGTCAGTCATCCAGCTGACCAGCCAGCCAGCTGGGAAACGAGACAGTTGTATTCCTGGTATGGTTGACAACCAGGTGGATAACCAACAGAGCACCCCGCCATCAAAATACCTAGTCCTGGAATTTGGGAAAAATAAGGAAGAGTGGGTGCTCCTGGTGGTGGTAATAATAATAATAATAATAATAATAATAATAATAATAATAATAATGAAACACTTCTTAACCCGTTTTCATCATTGTTTTGTACGTTGATAAATTTTTCCAATTCTGTTTTCCACGAGAAATGACACGCTTATAGCCATCGAGTTGACCAGCTGAGCGACTAGTCATCTTCCCGTCACCATCACCAATTCTTCCCGGATCGAAGCGAGTCACATTCTCCTTGTTTTCCATCATCCAAAGGTCAACCTTTTCCGATGTGTGTCATCTTTACAGATGATGATCTCAACGAGATCTGTTACATAACGAAAACACTCCGCTGGTCCTATAATTGACAATATAATATAGACTATTGGCTGGATCCAGACGCCATCAGATACTGGTCGGCTACAGACAGCGGGTGGGGTTGACTGGATATTGGCTGGATCCAGACGCCATCAGATACTGGTCGGCTCCAGACAGCGGGTGGGGTTGACTGGATATTGGCTGGATCCAGACGCCAGTAGATAACGGGCTACTCCAAACCGCGGGTCGACGTTGGCTGGATATTGTCTGGATCCAGCTGCGGTTACGTGTGTCCAGACCGAATTGGTTACGACGTCTAATAAATAAATGGATCTTTCAGCGAGTTCGAGGTTTATATATCGATAAACGATAAAATATTACAACAGCAGCAACAACAACAACAACAACAGCGAACAAAAATCCGGTAAAAACTGGAATCTGTCATTATTTCTTGTGTGTGTGTGTGCGGTTTTTGGAGAAAGCAGACCATCATCGACATTGTTGTTTGTTGTTGTTGTTGTTGTTATTTGTTGTTGATATTTGTTCTGGTAGGTTTTTCTTTCTCAGCTGATTGTTTGCGTAGTAATTGCTTCATTTTGTTTCCACACACACACACACACACACACACACACACACACACACTCACATATATATATATATATATATATATATATATATATATATATATACACACACCCACACCCACAAAAAGATAATTCAGTCATCTTGATCACAAACTATTCCTTATATATGTCTCCGATATCGTGTCGAAGTCTTACATTATCTCAGTCGGGTGCTGAAGGCATGTACATTACTCTCCGTTGTTCTGGTGATGTACAAGCATCGGCACAAAGTGTGGTTGATGGAAAACAACAAGTCACGCTGAAATATTACATCCTTCAGAAAGCTGACGTCAGCACATGAAAATAGACACTCATCGATGGCGTTATCCGAGCAGCGCTATCGCATCCTTTGTATAACAGCACAGCAATGTTACAGGGGTCATGTCAAAAATCGAGGAGAAACAATTCGGAAGAAAAACGGGGGGATATCCCAAACGGATCGCTCATTTTATAATGGCATCTGCC
This sequence comes from Paralvinella palmiformis, assembly GCA_025642065.1. NCBI lineage: Eukaryota > Metazoa > Annelida > Polychaeta > Terebellida > Alvinellidae > Paralvinella > Paralvinella palmiformis. The sequence goes on along the minus strand of JAODUP010000209.1, from coordinate 375,531 downwards.
GACTTTGAGCAAGGTTTCAGTAATTTTCACTCAAATTATATAATTTGCGATCGGATCGAGATAGAAAAAGAATTCTCCCTGGCCACATTAGAAGGGGGGGGGGGTGTTAGCCGTGGAAGAGGGGGTGGGTGGAATTGGGAGTAATTTTAGTGGATTTGATTTAATTAAGTCCCTTCCATCGGGAGCTGTTGTTGATCAGATGTGGCAGCGAGCCGTTCTAGCGCTGTGTTCGTGTCAGGTGGTCATTTGTTAGACCTTGATCCGGAGACCGGGAGAAGGTCGTGATCCAGACGGGCCGGGCCGGCATTCTCCGGTAACGCCGATCGAGAGCCCAGGCGGCCCGCCATCGGGGTGTATCGCTAATCATAAAGAGATGAGCTGCTTACGATCGCCGGCCGTCCATAACCCGACTGAGCCGGTATAAGATGGCGTCGAGTAAAGTTGCCGTTTGTTATCAGTTCCGAACCGAACACTTAGCCGACGATAGAGTTTATGGTCGCTGTTTTATGACCGTACCACGTTATATATGGCACGCGGCGTGGGCTGACATCAGAGTCCGTGGCGTGCCTTCCACATTTCTCCGATCAATAACAAAAGCTACTAATAACGTTTCGGTCGCTTCTGGCGTTTCAGTTTTTCTTCCTCACATCGAGTTGAACGCCGAAGTCTATCTGTATATGTGGTCTCTCTGGCGTATATGCGAGTGTGTGTGTGTGTGTGTGCGTGCGAGTGCGTGTGTGTTTGTGTGAGCGCGCTCTTCGTTTTCAAAATAAACCGTCTGGCATATGTCATATACGTCAAACACCAATCGTCGTCTTCAACCATATAAAAACGGTATCTTTAATGCGCATGCGCTAATATTAAAATTCCGCAAAACTCAAAATTGTGAAAGCATCAAAAATAGGCGCCTCGGTTCCGAAATATTTGTTAAAATAGCACAAACTGTTAAGAGAGAGAGAGAGAGATACAGAGACGGAGAGGGAAACGCCCCAAATAATAGGCATCCCTTCGGCTATATTAAACTTGTTGTTAAAGACTCGCCCTCGGCCTCTGCGTTTCTCTACCATTTTCGGCCTCTCCACCGGATCCCGGACCCACGGACTCGCGGACCCCGGAGAAAACTTAATTTGCCTTCCCTGTGTTGCCTTTTGACTCCCGTCTCCCCGTCGGCCGTTTCAGCCCGCCCGAGTATGCCGTCTGTCGGAGTTCTTCATTATAAACTGACGTCAAATCGTTCTTTTTCACATAAATATAGAGAGAGAGCGAGAGAACTGAGAAACAGTAGTAAGTGAAGTGTATTTCTGGGTCGTACCAACAGGTTCGGGTGGTACACGGTACGGTTACTATACATATCGGAGCAGCTACAACACTGGTAAACAGTGAGGCGGCCTCCTGTCCTCCATACAGATCTACTACGTACACCGGCTAGTTTTATTGTTATGGCATACCGAGTACTGTCCGGATATTGAGAGACAAGCCATCACCATCCGGTCTTGTTTTTTGCCTCGGCTCGTTCGACAGCTCGCCTCTTCCCGAATGTTGTCTTTATGGTTATAGCGATGGCGCACGAGGGGACGCGCCAGCACCGTGCGACATCTTTGTCCTCCCTCATCATGATCCTTTCTGTCTCTTCATCTGTACCTCAGTGTGTGTGTGTGTGTGTGTGTTAGTTAACAGTGAGTTAAAAGGCATTAGTCTATAGAAACACACATACACACATACATACACCGTGTGTCGGTGTGTGTGTATGTGTGTGTCGGTGGTGTGTGTGTGTTCGTCAAAATTAACCACTTTTGTTTATCTGTCTGTCAGTGTGTTAGCCATTATTTTATGTCTGGCCGTCAATATCAGTCGATGTTTCTCTCTCTTTTTTGTTTGTTTGCGTAATTCAGACCCTAAATAGCGGAGATGGGAAGAAAAAAAGGGGGGGGGAGGCCAGTCAAAACTTATCTAGCCTCCATCGACCTAGCGACATAGGTCGAGCCACCTAACCACCCAAACACTTAACCTAACCATTCAGACACCCAACAAGTTAGAGGCTACCCAATCGCCCAGACATCCATCCACCCAAACACCCACTCACTGTCTGATCCGACCAGAACGGGAGGAGCCAATCAGCGCAAAACTCGGCTTATAGCATTCTGTTCTCCCTCGGATTTCGCGACCTCTCCAACTGTGTAGAGGTGTTACCTCAAATACGGGATCATTACAGTCCAGACAGAACATATGTAACAGTACACACACACACACAGGGAGAGGAAGGGGGGGGGGTGTGCATAGCTGAGTTTTTATACAGCCCAAATCTTTGACCTATGTGAATCACCTTCTGTAATGGAGAGATGTCCCTTCCGGAAAGGGAAAAATGCTCCATCTCTCTCTCTCTCTCTCGCTATTTCTCATCAAGTCACGGATAACCGTGTTTCCGCTGGATTGTTCGATTTAGCTGGAGTGGCTGGCTAGCCGACTCCCCGCCAAAGTACCACCGAATGGGATATTAATTCCGAAAATCGTCCGCCCAGTCCGCCTATCGACACCGATAACGATATTAAACGATAACCGGACTAAGTATACCGAGTTTAATCCACAATATCGACGTTCTGGTCTGTTGGCTCGGCCCCGAGGCGGGCCAATGTTGTTTTTTTTCCTTTTTTTTGGCCGTCGGTTTCTTTCGCTGAAAAATTACATAACCGACAAGTGGATAGGGCGATAGGTGGCGTGCGGGTCGTTTGAAGTGTTAGCAAGCCGGCGATTGGTACAGCGCCAGCACAGACCCGGGTCTAGACCCAGATGGCTGCCAGACTATTATAGCACTCGGGATCGGGGAGGGCCGCCACTTATCGCGACCTTCTGACCTAACTCTTAACACCGCGGCCCCGCGGGCTCGCCGTCAGGGTCGGCTCTACCCGGCGGCAATTACAGAAAAACACCTGTGTCGGCCTCCTCGGGGCCCGGGGCTGGGCCTAATGGCGTGTTCGGCGCACAAGTGGCACGATCAATCATCAAAGCGATGCCGTTAACCCGCCAGGATCCAGAATTGTTGTTGTCTGTTTCGGTGCCATCGCCGACCGACTGGAAAACCGTCCGGGATGCCCAGGATCCCGACTTCCATCGCTTTATTGATCTGCCGAGAGTTTTGTTTCCGATTTCAGCGAATTCTCAATCACCGACCGGCGTGTCAAAAACAGCGACTGGATCCTGATATTACCGGATATTACTGGAGTCCTTCGTTTTTAAAGGTGTCACTAATGGGATTCAGTTGTTGGACTGTTTGATTGGTAATCTGCATGTCTCTGTTGTCTATTACCTTCTCCATTAAGTACACATATGATAGGGCGTCATCCCCAAAACTATTTTTAATTTAGAATTATCTGTGTTACAAGTAGATATTGCCATATTATTCTAAACATATATATATATATATATATATATATATATATATATATATATATCACATTTATATGATGAAATGATCATTTTATTTGAGGTCAATAGTTATGGAGGTCAATAACAAACGAAATATTTATCACATATTAAAATATTAAATGGAGCAATTGGTAGGGTGTGATGGGAGGAGCTTGATTGGGGGTGGGGGGTGTTTTGAGCCACCTTTACAGTCGTTATTCAATGACACAGGTGGAAAGGGAATGCTTTTCGATAAGATTTCGTAGTTTCGGGTATTAGCATCTACGGGCGAGGATTCAACTCTCGGTTTTACCCGCGTGTCATCTGGGATGTTTCATTTAAATATATCATTTCCAAAGAGAGTCGCCCGTCGACCACGTGTCACAGCTGTTACCGGCACCGAAGTCAGCCAAAGCACTCACTCACTCACTCACTCACCTAACCTACCTACCCGCTCGCACAACCCCCTCACGCCATCCGTGTTTCTAGGCGAAGTTCATCACATAATATTATATGTTCTTCTCACCCGTGAACGCATTCGCCATTACCCTTCCTTAGACCGAATCGATGGTCACATTAGTAGCGCGATGTATTAGCTACGCTCGCCGGGATAGGCGTTCGTCCAAACTGGAAGAGGTCGCATCCCGATAATGGCTTAAAAAACGTTTAATTTACGAGACTAAAACAAAACAGGTATAGGCTTACCTTTACTCCTTATGCAGGCATCTGAAAAAGACAAGGCAAGAAAATAATTAACCAAACGAAGCGGGCACCTATTACAATGTTACATGGTTAATGAGCAGAGCGAAGTATATCACGAAGAGCCAACCGCCGGAGAGAGTCGATGAGACGTTTTTGTTAAGATATATGTTGACACATTAATGACACAGCCACTACACCTGTGCTTCATGGTAATTCAATCGCTTTGTAGCGGACCTTCCAGTTTTTCCAGTTTCTGGTTTAGCGCCGAGTTGGCCGTAAGTTGGCTAACTTGGTGGCGGCCTTATAAATTAACACCATCTATAGCCACCTCAGTTTCCGCAATAATAATAATAATAATAATAATAATTTATATAAGATGAATGTAATTCCGCACCGAGAACGAAATACTGTACATGCCTTTCCAAAATGTATAAAACCCCTAAAATGTGAGAAATGCCAACGAATTGCGCAATCAGTGAAATGATTGAATGACCTCTGATTGTTTAAGAAATGAGAAGACAAAAATTATGAAAATGAATTGACTGAATCAATGATTGAATTAATTAATACTTAATCGACAAAGATACCGATCGACCGAATGAACAAGCGAACGAACGAATAAATCAATCAAATAATCAATCAATCAATCGATCAGTCAATTAATTGGTCACTCCATGGATCAATCAATCAGTTGATTGATTACGTGTCTGATTTAGCAATTGATCAACCAAATAAGCTGAGCAATCAATCAATCTCTTCGAAATCACCAACTGAACTTTTCCTTACATCGGGAATGGACTGAACAGCGACAAACCAATAGGACACCGAATCGACATGTTTACTGATTCAACTGATCTATCAGACGGCTGATTATTGGCTGTCTTAATCACGGAATATATAGGTCAATGTTAGAATGACCGAATTATTTGCCTGACACCATTATTAATGATGTCAATATTTTGGGCCAGTTTATAACGAGATGAACCCATCGGCCAATAACGAGTTCAATTGTTTACTTCTCATAAGAACCATTCAGTGTTCGCACCTAACCTACTGGAGAGAGGAACCGATTGAACTGAACGATCAACCGGATTGATTGACTGAACTATAAAACAGCCTGATAAATGATGAAAAGAATGACTGAATTGTTGGAGAATAAATCAACTTATGAAGATGGGCACTCATCATCTTCGCTGAAAAGTAAAACAGACATTTGAATACTTCACTGAATTTTGACTGGAAGAAGAAATTGGCTCAAAATGGACGATAAACTGAATAAATGCACGACTGAAAGATTGAATCACAGATCATGACTGAAATAGTAGGCATAATTGACTAATTGACTGATTGGCTGATTAACTAACTGACTGACTGAATAAATGACTGAATACATATTTTAGTCGTTGACTGACTGACTGACTGACCGATTGACTGACTGACTGACTGACTGAATGAATGAATGAATGAATGGCTGAATGACTGACCGAGAAAAAGACCGACTGATTGACTGTCGACAATTTAAATAAATAAATGAAGGAACTTATGATTGAATAAATGAATCAATGAAACAATGAATCAATCAAACAATGAAAATGCAAAGAAGGAAGGAAGGAAGGAAAAATAAAGAGGGAACAAAAGAATGAATGAGCCAATGAACGGGTGAACGAATAAACCACCAAATGAGTGAGTGAATGAAGGAATGAATGAATGACTGACGGGCAGACGGTCTCATTAATTCAGCCAAAAAGCGGCCGCCGAATCTTAAAAAATTAATAGCTACAGACCAATCTCGAAAATTAAGTTATTTTTGTAGCTTAGATCGGCGACAAATTGCGGAGCTTTTCGTCAGCGAGGGGGGGGGTCTGGGAACTACTCCCCGATAAAATACATATATAAAACAGAACACAGAGCCCACCATATAACAGTTAAAATATTCATGAACACAGAGTTGATCAGCGTGTAGGCGACATGACCCGAGTAACGTATGTCGGTAGACGAAATAAATCGGGGACGATGTTGATAGAGAAATATCATCTCTTTACGGGCCATTATACGCTATAACGAGAGATCTAGACAGGCGACGTACACCTTTTGAGGCAGTAAATAGTACGGCCCGTCGCTGATGGTAAGTGATCGTTTGTTGTCAGTGGAGTGGTCGATTGCCGACAGGTCGCCGTCTAAATAAGAGAAAACATGACAATATTGTGGGTCGTAGATTTTAGATGCGAGCCAGACCTCATCGCGAAGGCCTTGTCATCTGCTGCGAGTTTGTGGTGGTAACTAGGGGGTAAATAGAAACTCCCCTTCTCTCTCTCTCTCTCTCTCTCTCTGTTCAGTTCGGTTCAATTCAGTTTTATTCGACATGATGGAGTTATAACATTTCATAATATTAATCTAGTACAATATTGAAAGGGCGAATATCAGAATTAGACTGGAAGATATTTCTTTGATAAAAACTAAATTTATTAAATGGCTTAGGAATACACACACACACATACACACACAAATACTCTCACACAGAGGCCTAAAATACTTTACTTAGTCCAAAGTTAAATATCGTCTGCATCACCATCGGCTAGCCATCCTCCGACAGACGGCGCTTTGACGGGATTCGCCACTTCCGCTGGTCGTGTTTGTCGACTTCTAAACCGGAAATCTTCGTATGACCCGGATGGCAACTCGGTACAGGAGATCAGGTAGGAGCAAGTTACGATCGAGTAATTTACCCATACACACATACACACACACACACGCACACACACGCACACACACTAGACAAACACGTCGTAGTCGACCCTAATTAAGACCGGGTTAACCCCAAGACGAAGGTCGCCACACCTGAGACAGGTAGACAAGATGTCGTCAGGTGAAGCACTTTTCGAGGAAAATCTCTTCACAAACTCTGGCTCGTACAGGCTAACATTGACAAACTGCTTACCGCATGGTGTAAAGGACACACACACACACACACACACACACACGCACAGCACAGACACAGATAGAGAGAGAACCTGATTATATATAATATATATATATAATTAATATATATATATATATATATAATTAAATAGAGTATATACTCATAATATGTAGATAAATACATTTTAACGTATCGTTAGGAAGGCTATGAACAATGGGGACAATGTGTTAAGATTAAATGTGCCGACAACAGCATGGGAACTAAATGGAAATATATATATATATATATATATATATATATATATATATATTATAAGTTGGCGCATTAAATCTACAACCCCCCCCCCTTTCACTCTGAGGTAAAGATGCGGTCTATATAATTGTGTTGAGGGTATGGCATTGTCTCTGTTGGAGAATGATCTCATGCATGTCTGTCGGCTATGGGGAAATCTCAAAACCCTTCCTCAAGGAAAAATATACTACTCATAGCATTATAATAAATATTGAGGAGCCGGAAGACTATCTGGCGGAGGAGTTATGATTGGAGTTTATATATAATAAATGACTTGAAGTATTGAAAAGTATTTGAAGATTTATGATGAGGCAAAGTTTATTCAAAAACAAAATGTTTTGCTTGCAGACGTCTTGTATTTTGGAAGCTGGTTCCTTTATCATATCAAAGACCATACTATAACTGTGGTAGTGTCTTTTGTCACACAGAGTAGGGCATTTAGTTATAATAGCCAAGAGCTGATGGCGATTCTATTCCAAGTAATAAAACATATATGCACGTGCATATGCGCGCGCACACACACACAGTGAGAGAGAGAGAGAGAGTGTGTGTGTGTGTGTGTGTGTGTGTGTGTGCCATACTGTATGATATGCTCTTCTAGGCAAAGTCTATATTAAAATAGTGTAACAATATAGTCATATCACTGATCAGGTCACCATAACCTTGTCATATCATAACCCTAGTCAGGCGAATCAATATAACAGTATCGTGACATAACCGTAGTCAGGCCAGGCAATATAACACTGTTTTGACATAACACTATAGTCAGACTAGTCAATATAACAATGTTTCGACATAATACTAGTCAGACTAGTCAATATAACATTACCTTGATATAACACTGACTCATTTCGTCGGCACAACCCTATAGTCAGAGTGATTACGTCACAGTTATTATTGATACACAACATCAGCAAGTGATCTCTGTGTGATGTACAGATATTCTAAAACCTGCATATTGATGCCATCTCTTAAACTGATATCGGTCGTCATGAGCTTTGTTGAGTGTTACCGTAGTGCAGGTGGTGGCACACTGAACTACAGACCTCCAGTTTCCTGGGTTAGAATCTTGGTGTTACCCGTACATACATCTGTGGTGTTTCTTGTTTTGCTCCGTTCATCACATTTCCTCATGGAGGGGCCCAAAGAGCATATGTCCTAGGTGTGGCCAGCACCGGGACTAAAAAAAGTTACTGACTAATTAACTGGCTGACTGGCTTGCTGACTGACTGACTGACTGACTCACTCACTCACTCACTCACTCACTCACTCACTGAATATTTCTCGTATAGATGTTGTGAGGCATTTAATATCGGTGAGTTGATCAGGAAGTGATCAACAAGTGATTTGGATCCGAGGTAAGGGGTGGAAACGGGAATCGTGAGAAACCTGACCGAAAAGTTGTTAACTGCCCTTTTTTACATATTTCTCTCTCTCTCTTTCTCTCTCTCTCCATCTCTCTCCATCTCAATACAGCTGAGTGAGGCTGGTCACAATATGGTTTGTTTCGTCGGGCCCTGTGCCGAGTCTTCTCTCTCTCTCTCTCTCTCTCAGTCTCTATTTGTAAGTAGCTCAGTGAATGGGGATATAAGTTTAATAAACGTGGGAAGGTCGACGCCATGATACCCGATTTTTTGGCATCTGCTTCCTACCAGTGTCTGGATATTGTGTAATCAGTGTCCCACTTTAAGTATGCCTTTAAGGCTCATTCAATAACATTAGTATATACGATTAGGCCACCCGTCTCTCTATATATTCGTACGTAGATAGAAATGTTGTCCTTTGGGGGCCACCTTTGTGCGCATCGTAAGTTAAAAGATCCACGTAATCTCCGAAGGCGAAGAAGTGAGTCGAAAGATGAAACACCCGACACACACACACACACACACACAGGGCGCTTGGCACTGGAACTCGGATCCTAATGATCTGTGGCAAACCGCTCTATCGGTTCGGCTGCGAAAATCCGTTACATCCGTAGATCCATAAATTTTGTTTCGCTTCAGACTTTTACAATACCTGTACGTGTACGTCTGTGCGCGTGTTTGCATACGTGCGTGTGCGTGTTTGCACATGCACAGCGGTCTGTTTTTTCGCCTGTCTGCTTGATTTGATTTGAATTTATTAAGTATTCGTTTAAGACGCAATAATTATAAAACTAGAAGGTTATACGAATTAAGTACACGAATAGAATCGTACTGAGGCTAGCATAAAAAGTGAGATTTATTTCCATTGTCCGTTTATCTCTCGGTCTATTTGCGAATGTCTTCATCGCTAAAGCCAATAATGTACAAAATTCATCTTAACAATGCCTCCTTTCAGATGACGTCACGGCTTGTTTTTCGTGTCATAAAGTTACGAGCCGTGATGGGAAAAACTATTTGAAAACAGCCCGAAACAGAGCTCAAGGCCAACAAATGGACTTTGTCGCCATCACAATAAAGCTTCTTCAATAAACATTTGAGAGCAAAACAAAGAAATCGCCAACAGAGACGAAGCCATATTTTACAGAGCACGCGGTATCACACCAGCCCCGAACATCTGCTGGTACGAAATCATAGCGGCTTTTAACATCTGCCGAACGTCAACATGGCATCGCCTTAACGATTAGCATGGTACTATTCCAAACCGGAACTGTGGTCAGTTCGGCACCGTATCAGTTTTGACCATCCATCAACGTAGCACTGGCCAATGTTTAGCGAAAGTTACCAAAGTTAATATATTCATAGTTAATATATCCATAATGCATCAATATCCTTGATTTATAAAAAAGCAGTTTCGTGGCTGACTTCACGTAAAGCGGGAAAAATACTATAGAACTGTGGTACAGGTTAGAACTTCAGACATTGAGTTCTTCTTAAATTTAGCTCGTATTTTTGTCTCAGCTCCCAATACTGGCGTGGTTCATAAATCCTGTGTTGGCCTTGGCGAATAGGGACCCTGGATCTGGCGTTATCTGACATCAATAAGGACACAGCACGCGCGCGTACACGCGTGTCACCAAACTATACGAATTGACCCGGATAACGGAGCCGAGCAGACGATAAGACAATGTCGATCCGACATCGATGTTATTTGAACTAATTAACCCGGAGACTCGTATCTGGAGAATGCAAAAATGGCTAACGCCGGTTAACAACCGATCCGGGTTCTCCAGATATATCCGGATCGAAGCGGGAGAGCGGCCGAAGTTAACAAGTCTGTGTCTGTGTGTGTGTGTGTATACGTGTTCGGCTCCAACAGCGGGACGTAGTCGGAAGATGAAGACACATCAGGTAAGAAGAAGATGGAGGCAGACAGATAAACACGTCAAAGGTAGCAACACCAACATCTGATCGCTTCTTTGTTGGAGGCTCAAATTAAAGAATGTGCTTGTTACACCTGGACGGACACACACACGCATATATATATATATATATATATATATATATATACGTATACGCACTCACACAAACACACACACAAACAAACAACAAACAGACACACACACACATATATATATATATATATATATATATATAAACAAACACACACACACACAAAGACCATCTAGTCACAGTCGAACTTCGAAAACAATTATTTATTCTCCGGCACCATAAAATAGACACCATCTCTGGCGAGAGTCGTTTATTAAAAACATCAGAGAGCTTACGGCCTGGCATAGCTCACTAATTAACGTTTATTAAAGCGTTGTTCGGCCGCTATTTGTGGCGTTCAGTTTTGTTATCTAAGGTCTAGTATGTCACCTTACCGTGTGCGTCTACTCTGTGGCCCGGAGCCGATGCCCCTCGGGCTGACTGGCCTGGACCAACCGCGGTCTATGATTAGACCTTTTATGGGTTCAGATCTCCGAAAGAAGCTATGACAAGTTACGTCGAGCTTAAAGACCATCTATATAACACGACGACAGAGTGGAACTTGAGGTTGTCTATTAAGTCAAAAACGCAAGGTTGTCTATATAAGCCACAACACAGAAGTTACGGCTGTCTGTTAGAACACGACGGCGTCAGGTTAAAGATTGTCTAACCAACTGAATGGCATCAAATCAAACGACATCTAAGTATAAGACAAAATAATAAAGCTACCAATATAAACACGAAGTTTAATGCTGTCTAGTTATAAACACAATGTTTAAGACCGTCTAGATATTCCGAGTTGCTCACATAAGACCGTGATGTGAAACTTAAAGCAAGGAGCACAACGAAGTCGAACTTATAAAGCTGTATATATATATATATATATATATATATATATGACTAGATTAGGATTAGACAGTGTCTATGTTAGACAGTGGCATCGAACAATCTCAAACAGGAAATATTAAACTTAATGTCCTCTTTATAATAATACTGTTACTCCGAGCTCAATGTTATCTATATGATACAATAGCGCCGAGTATCAGACAAAATGATAGGACTCTTAAGACTCTCTTGTCTCCATGACACAATGACATCGAGCTTCGGCCTGTCTCTATGACACAATGAAGCCGAGCTTAAGGCACAAAGACGACGAACATAAGACTGTCTATATATATCACAACGATACTGAGCCGAAGATTGTCTCTGTGACGCAATTAAACGAGCGTTAAGGTTCTCCACGTGACACAATGATACTGAAGTTAAGACCTTTCATACGAGGTAGCGAAATCGAACTTAAGACTGTCGCCGAATTTATAACCAACAGACTCCGCTATGTGCCACAAGGACGCCCAGCTTTAGACCGCGCTCGCGCGCCTTTATATATATATATATATATATAACACGAGACACACAGCTTAAGGCGCACTGCCCGTAAAACACGACGACACACAGCTTAAGGCTGTCTCTGAAGCGACACTTAGCCGCTAAATTATACTTCTGGGTGGCACTGACCTCGGCACGGTGGCAATGTATCAGCCCCTCTTATCGAGTCAGAAAGGTGTGAAATGTGATCAGATAACAGGGAGTCGAACACAACTCGAACCCAAGCTTACTCTACCGCACATATACCCCCCCCCCCGAAGGACCCACGAGAAACACCTCCCACAGGCTAGCTCTCAAAACACCCTCCCACGGACCAAAAAATTAAACCCCCGGGACTCCAACAGTAGCTTCTTTGAGCGGGTCTCCCTTTTTTCGTGCCGACTCATAATGATATACATCGCGAAATTTAGCTCCGTTTTTTTTTCTTTCTTCTTTTCTCAAATCGTGGCCCTTAATTCTCCGGGTACGCTTTTAGTTTGTCCGTCTTGGGAGACAATGGCAGCCTGTCGTACGCGGTAAGACGCGGCTCACGGGTCTCGACAAACACACACACACACATGGAGAGAGAGAGAGAGCTACTGCTGTCTCGCGGCGGAGAGAGGACAAGCGTCTTAACAATTGACGAAATAAAAATATGAAAAATGATAAAGCTTCGCTTCAAGCCGCCGTCAACTATATCGGCCGGAGTTTTTACCGACATGATGTTGCCACTATCTGCGCGCGCTCACGCGAGCGCGTGTGCGTCAGATTGCGGGTACGAAGCCTGTGTGTTAGGCATTCTTCGCCTCTGTTCGTTATAAATAACGTTGATGTTACGTAGAGTCTATCTCTCTCTTTCTCTCTCTCTCTCACACTGATCTCTTATTATCCGTGGCTTGCTATTAATGCACTGCGGGTGAGAGCCGGCGAAAAATTGTTGCCGACTTGAGCCTGTTCCGAAAGTAAATTATACGATAAAGATGGCGGTGATTAGAGAC